>CAJNIZ010007447.1:41899-52728 GCA_905231905.1 Symbiodinium pilosum
GGTTTAGGGTTTAACCCTAAACCCTAAACCCTGACCCCTACACCTTAAGGTTTAGGGTTTAGGGCTTAGGGCTTAGGGTTTAGGGTTTAACCCTAAACCCTAAACCCTTAACCCTAAACCTTACGGTTTAATGTTTAGGGTTTAAGGTTTAGGGCTTAGGGTTTAGGGTTTAACCCTAAACCCTAAACCCAAAAGCCTGACCCCTAACACCTCAACCCCCGGCACCTGACCTCGGCTCGAATTCAAAGTTTTGGGACTCAGGATTTAGGATGTAGAGGTTACTGATGGGGGTTCCCATAGGGTCCAGGTAGGTATATGGTATATACTTAGGGCCCAAAGGGGTTCCCATATACCTACTTTAAGGCCCAAGTATATCCCATATAGCCACGTGGACCCTTTGGGGTTAGGATGTAGGATGCAGGCTTTAGGGCTCATGGTTCGGGATTGGGATTTGGGCGTTTCGGTTGGGATTTGGGTTGAGGGCTTTTCTGGTCCGCTCAGCAGCCCCCAAACTGGGGTCTGTGTAGATTCTATTTAAGGGCTTTTGGGCTCTCTAGGGAGCACTTGAACTGTCTAGGTTGGGATTGAAGTTTTTCAATTGGGGTTTAGGCTTGAAGGCTCAGAATTTAGCTAGGGGGCTTGGTAAACCATAATGCGGTTTAGGGCTTAGGGGTTCCCGAACAATTCTTATCAACACGAAGCCTTGCTGGCACGCGGCGTGATCTTCTTGTCGTACAGAACTGTATTTCCGAGCCTGAACTTGCAAGGTTCATGATTAAATCAATCCTGCAGGAGTTTAAGTATACTAAAAAACCATGCGTTGTAAGGTATCAGATACTCAGGGTCCTGCAGGATTGGTAGTACTAACCATAAGGTTTAGGGCTTAGAGTGGCAGAATTAGGGTGTAGAGCACCCTAAACCCTACGTAAACCCTAAACCTGCTAATGGGTAGGGACAGGATCCAAGCTATGGCTTTTATTCTTCCCTAGGAGCCGCGGACACTGCTGTCTTCATCACACTATCACACTTACTGAGGGTTGGAAGGAATACGGGAACATGTAGGGTTTAGTGTTTAGGGTTATCAAGGAATAAGGATATATAGACATGTATTTTGTATGTTTCTATGGGTTACATAGGAATTATATTCCCTCATTCCCTACTAAGACCCAGTAAGCAAAACAGGCTTGAGCGTGTGCAAATGATTTCTCGCCTCACACACAAAAAAGACATCCTCGCCGAGCACGCCTATACACAAAACGCCATTGATTTCGTCGATTTCGAGGTCATCAGCTCTCAAATGACGACTGAGTTTCATCAACAGACATACCTCCCGGAAAGTTGCAGACACCGTTCCTGTGTCTAAAACGTCCACACAAAAACAAAAACAAAAAAATGAAATAAACCACTCTTCCGATTAGAGTAACAGCTGCTGGCACAGCTCGAGCACAGGCAGTAAATGCCGCTTGCAATTACTATTACTATTCCTATTACTCTTACTATCAGAGGCTCAATCGTTCTTTTGGCAAATTCTGCTTTGAGCTTCTGGCCCCAGGCTTCTGCGTCGTCATTCCCCTCAATTGAATTCATGACCCTTAGATGCTAGAGTTTAGACTTTTGTCCCCGAGCCAAACTGCAGATCCAAAATCTCCCACCCGACAATGTGGGTCAGACAGTCAACTCCAACTAGAAATGAGCGAGTAAACCCTAAACAATATGTAGGGTAACAGTCAGTCGGGCTGCCTTTAAATATGGGACTTGGGCCCTGACTTTGCCTACTTTTCGGGTCCAGGCAAGTTGCACGGACTAGGGTGTACTGGGTTGCTGTTAAGGAACTTAATTCAAGTTACCACAACGGGTATCTATAGTAAGTAATGTGGTCTCCCCAGTATGGCAGCTTAAATTATCTTCCTTAACAGCAACCCAGTTTAGGGGTTTAGCTTTTATATCTTAGTGTTTAAGGTTTAGGGATATAGCTTCTACGTTTTAGGGTTTAGGATGTAGGCTGAACCGCAGGAAGGAAAGTCCACCTCTAAGGAAGTACCAGCTTTTTGGACTGACACTCCCACTGGGGGATATAGGGACTATAGGGGTATACAGGGATATACAGGGTTTAAGTATTAGGATTCATGGTTTAGGGATTAGGGATATATGGGGTTTAGGGATTAGGGAGTGTTCCCTGCACACTACAATCCCTGACAGCTCCCATATCTAAAGCGAGTTTCTGTGTTATTTTCCATGTTCGATTCTGCACTATTGGTAACTCTATAGGCCCTTGGTCCTTAATCCCTAAGCCCTTTCTTTCCCATTTGCATCTCCACTATTAGCAAATATTCAAGGACCTCAGCCTGAATCCTCAAACCCTTCTTCTCCATTTGACTCTCTATACTGGCTGGTTATTTAGGCCCCAAAAAACTAAGCCCAACATTGATAACCATTCAGGTAAGAGCCCTCAACCCTCAAGAAATCACTAGCCCTAAACCCCTAAACCCTAAAATCCTTCAACCTACCAGTGGCATAGGCTCCCAACGCATAGATGGCGTAGGCGATGCCAAAGCCAATGCACCGCGGAATGATGAGAATGGCTGGGCGCAGACTAGGGTTTAGGGGGTTAAAGTTAGGGTTCAGGGTTTCGGGTTTACGTTTTGGGGTTTAGGGGTCTGGGATTGTGGGTGTTCGTGCCTAGTTTGAAGCTTTCAGTTTGAGGTTTACTGTTATCAAGCGCCTTGGGGATAACCATCCCCCAATTCCTAGTAGGAGGCTGAAACCAAACCCCAAAGCCAGAATCCTAAACCGAAAACTGACAATCTCCTATAAATCCTAGTAGGATATGAAGCGAAGCGGGAATTGAGCTTCGTACATGCTATGCTGCTCACCTTGACCAGGCTATGTGCCCGACCAAGAGGTCCTCAACCGGGTTTAGGATTTAGGGTTTAGGGCTTAGGGTTTAGGGTTTGGGGCTTAGGGTTTACCACTGGACTATGATGTACCACCCCACACCCTCATACGAAGTGTGTACCCAAGATGTCTGGTCTCTTACAGTGGTTTAATAGTATCATGGTCTGCGAGGGTGTTGAATATGGGGAAGCAATTCTTTAACCTCGAACCGACGTGGGGGTACAGGGCTTTCGGATTAAGGGTTTAGGGTTCAGGGATTGGATAGAAAATGAAATGGACCAGAAAATGAAAAATAACACAGGAACCGGGATGATACAAGAAGCTTTCTAGGGAATATGTAATGTAGGCGCATGAATGATAACCAATATCATGTTGAGGCCGACTTGAGGTACCCTATACTTGAATAGTTTTAGAAGGATTGGAGGACAATAACAATGTTCTAGAAGCCTGTGTGTTCGGGGTGCTTTCACGGTTCAGGCGGTTCAGGGCAAAGGGGTTGCATGCCTTAAGCCATTCAGAAACGAGAAATAACAACGGCTTGCATCGGAGGCAGAAGAAACCCAGCATCCTGGAAAATGTGCACAAAACAAAAAAATGGAAGTCCCAGGCTCACGGATCAATCCTTACAACCTAGGAACTAAGAATAAATTCACTCGACAATCCCGCCTTTCACCCCTCAACGGGGAAACCCAAAAGCGTCAACCCTAAACCCCCTAAACCCTAAACCCCCAGCCTCCAATGAAGCCCATGGCTTGCCCGGCATTGAAGTCATCACTTTCAGCGGCTGGCACGCAGGAAACAAGGAGTTTGTCAAAATAAAGCCTGAAATATGATCCCAAAATAAGGACAGCCATAAGCCATATGACAGCTCTATGAATCTGTAGGATCCCCTTAGGGCCCCGATTTGGGAAATAGGGTTTAGGATTTAGGGGGGGATGTTTTCCAGGATCCCCTCTCACAATTTGTTGCTTGTTTTCAGGCACCTTTCCATATGCCAGAATTTGGGATCTGGTGTAGTGATTAGGTATAGGGTTCACGGATAAAGCATTCATGGCTAAACGCTGGTTACTCCCTTAACAAACTTTAATCTATTGTGCTTAAGCGAGAATGGGTGAGTGAGTATAGAAACTATTATAGAGGTATAGATGGGGTCTATATAGGGGTTGTTCTAAGGATCTACTCCCCCACTCGCCCTGAAGGGCCTGTAAGGTAAGGGTTTGTGCTCGGACGTGCTGGACTTGTCCAGAAATCTGGCTTGGGGTACTTGTTCCGAAAGCCTACATGAAGCTTTCCATAAGCAGGGGCCCGCCTTGTATATCCCAAAATACTATTATCCTTGTTGCTGTATCTGAACAGGACCCAAGATTTTCGGAACCCCATTTAGGGGTCTAAACCGAAGTCCTACATTTTGGAAACTGCCATGCTCCAGACCCTGAACTCTCAGGTTGTGGGAAATGTCCCAACCGCCTCCCGGATGGTGGAGAAGCGCCTGCGTCTCGGAACCTCCTCCACGCGTTTTTTTGTCAAGAGTTTATGGCGAGTTTGGTGCAGCAATGTAGACACTTCGCATTGTTGGGGTTTACGGGTCTGGGTGAAATCCACCGCCTCCTTTTGGGTATTAATGTTCCCACTTCAGTGCCGAAAAGGGGAGCCTACTGTCTCACAAGGGCAACAGGGAGCAGTCTCCTCCACTACGGCTGATGCTAAACTCTTGCGTACCTTGGAAATCACGGCACTACAGTATATATACTAAGTTCAGGCAGGCTGTTTAGCATCAACCGTTGAAATCCTAAACCCTAAACCCCAACGGAGCAGGATGTTCTTGCAATCTCCGGAAGGGGAACCATCTTAAGTAAACCGATTCCCAAAACTGGGGGGGGCTGAACCCACAAACCCTATGCGGTTGAGGGTTTAGGGCTTAGGGCTTCGTAGGACTTACAGTAGTGGATACAAATAACTGAGCTTATAACACCCGCTAGCTGGCCTTATAGAGGTTCCTCAAGTCATAGGGATGCTTACAAGGTGAGGGTTTAGGGCTTAGGTTTTAGAGGCTTTGAGTGGCTACTAAATCCCATAAAAATTCGACATGGTCAAAGGTTTTAGGACACCTTAAACAATGAACCCTAAATCGCGTTTAGGGTTTCAGGTTGAGGGTTTGGAGTTTTATGACAAAACTGGGGCCTGCATTCGTCATACACCCTACAATCTTGAATCCTCCAGGATACGTGCCGGCACGGTGTAACCTCCTCAAATATTGGGGGCCGTATTCTCATGGGGACCGCAAAAAGTAACCACAGTTTTGACAACCTACATATGAAGGCTTCGGGGCAAAAATTCGAGGATGAAGAAACTTCAGATCCACCACAAAGTCGGCGGAGACTGCCTTATGCCCCGAGGCCTAAACCTTAAACCCTTCACCCTGCCGAGTCTTTAACCCTCAACCCTGCTTGCATCATCTTCTGGCCAAGTAAGGCTGCCGACCCTTCCGTTAACCCCGACGTTCGCCCGAGGAACCCCGATGCAAAGTACACCTACTGAGTCAAGAGATCCTCCAAGCACAGCCCGAAACCCTAAATAGTCGTTTCCCCTTCCTTTTCCATGATCATTTCCATGTGATTCTCCATTGCAGCGGCAATATCCCTAAACTCCAAACCTCAAACCCCGATCTGAAACAGCAATTACCTACAGTTTAGTAGTAACGTCTCCCCCTCTATTAATGGGTATAACCGGTAAAACTGTAGGTAATTGGGCTTACTAAACTCTGAACCCTAAGCCCTAAGCCCTAAGCCCTGAACCCTAAAACCTAAACCCCTAAACCCTGAACCCTGAACTGCAAAACCCTGAACCCTAAACCCTGAACCCTAAACCCTGAACTCTAAACCCCAAAACCCTAAACCCCAAACCCTGAACCCCAAACCCCGAGTGGCCTGCCATGGTGTGATGAGTGCAAACTTCAGGGCCTAAGCCTCTCTGTTCTTGGGCTTGCGCGGCTGCGGGAGTAAGCAGCTTCCCGGAGAGTCCAATAGGGTTTAGGGTTGAGGGTTCAGGATTTAAGGCGTAGAGGCTGGGATTTAGGGTTTTAGGTGTAATTACCCTAAATGGCACTAGTATCCCTAATATCACGCAACGAATATTTCTTACCTGAGGGGTAGTGGACTCCCTGGGTTCCTCCTGGTTAGCAGGGAACTTGAACAGTGGATTCCTGTAGCAGCCACACTAATAACAAACAGCGCGTGGGAGGGGAGGCTGGAGCGAACGTTAGCAAACCCGATAAATGTTTTGCGAACATTCTCGACATCGGTTTCTACTGACTCCCCAAAGCGGTGACCACATCCGTTTTGTTCTGATTGTTGTAGCACTCTACTCCTAAATGGGACTTTCCTAAATCTGGGGATGCCATTTTGAAGTCCCCATAATAAGGAATAGGAATTTTGGTGACTGGACGCGGGACTTCTCCACCGTGATTGGGTTAAGGGTTTAGGGAGTTCAGGTTTAGGGTTTGCGGTACCCCGTATCTATTCTTGGGTCATCCTATTTAATCTTAATGAAGTGGGAACCTTGGGGTGGGATACAGGGGGAGGAGGGGAAGCCACAATATGATGGCAGGATTCGGCTCAGTAGTGGTAACAAGGACGGAGGATGAGGTTGTTTGGTAATCGTGGTCTATGACCATGCCATGCCAGTTGGGGGCTGTTTGGATTTCCCTTTTAAGGAGGTGTACTCCCAATGGTCCCTCCTCCTGAAGGACCTGTAGAAGAACCCGCAGATACAATCTTGCTGTCAAGATGAAGGGGATATTGGAAGCCTGCTCTAGACATGTTACTTGCTGGGAACGCTTTGGCGACGCCAACCCCATGATAAGGGGCCTATCACCATCACATGACTAGAACAGGGTCCCAATTTTGGGCATCAGGGTTGCCAAAACCTTCTGGTTGTCCTGACCACCCCCTTGATACTACCCCCAATGTAGTGCTACCCCCTAGCTGGCCATAACTAGCCGTAAGTAAATCTGATTAGGCGAGCCTAGGGGGGTAGTTTGCGGAATGGAGTGGTTGGGAGACCCATAACAATTGCCACCAAAGGCTAGCTGCTTTTCCGTTGTGCAAAGGATGCTGTGGTCTTGGCCTACCGACGCTGCTGCCCTTGCGGTGACATGAGGTCCTGTCACCCGTTGACACCCTAAACCTTACCTAAACCCTAAAACCGGACACTCTGGGCAACAAGCCCTCAAACCCTACACTCAAACCGAAAAAACTACCCAGATGGGTGGTGGTTGTTGAGGACTTACAGCTTGGAATGAAAGCTCAGGGTTTTAAGTGAATTGGTCAGGGCACAAGCTCTCGGCCACAGCTTAGAATTCGAGGCCCAGCATTCGCTTGGCACTAAACCCTAAACCCTGAACCCCTAAACCCTAAACCTTTAGGCTTTCGAGCTCACGTTGCAATCGCAGGCCCCAAGCCATAAACCCTAAAGCTTAAACCGCTCGCTAAACCCTACACCCTAGCGGTTTAGGGTTTAGGGGTTTAGGGTTTAGGAACCCTAAAGCCTATACGCTCTGATGTGCTAGCGTTCCCGCACTCGTACTTGGAGGTCCAAGGTAATTATGAACAAATAACCCAAATCTAGGGGGTTTTGAAGAGTCCTGAGGTTTCAGGATTAAAGCCCTTGTCGCCCAGGTCCCAGCTGAGCACGATGCTAAATTGGCACGGCCCAACCGCACAGTCTAGCTTTACGATTTACTAGGGACTACAGGAGTTATTTAGGGATTCCCTACTGAGCACCAGTAGGAATAGAGTCTAGAGTTCAGGATTTACTGTTGAGGGAACCAGAAGCTGCACTTCAAAAAAAGAGAAGCCAAGGATATCCATACTTCTCCCACTCAAGATACATCTGGCGCCTCTTAGAGAAGATAACTCTTGACACTCGTCTGAGCTCCCCGGAACCCTAGTAGAAATTTGGCTCGAGCTTTAAAGCTTCAAGGCCTAGGGTGTGAGGGTGCTAGGGTTTAGGGTTTAAGGTTGAAGGTTTCGGAATTAGGAATCAGGGAGATACTTAGATAGATTCAGTGCTGAGATTAAACCCACCGAACCCCCCAGAATTTTGAGGTAAATACCCTAGTGGCCAAACAGGTTCAGGTTAATACTTCATACTACTCAGAAGCTCATTAGGCTCAGTAGATGCTTGGGACTGGAGGTGCCCCTACTTATAACACCGTGGAACGGCCTCAAAGTACATGACACTCCAGTTCTTAGCAGGTTCGAAATCAGACCTGTCAAATGTTTCAACCTCGAGCCCTCTACTGGCCCCATTAGAGTTACCGATATAAGGTTTCTATCACGGTGTTCAGGGTTTAGGTTTAGGGACTACGGTTTGGGGTTTACTTGCCCCTGAAAGCACAACTTCCAAAAAAAAATCTCAACACCAACGAAAACCCACCCTAAACCCTAAACCCAATAATCCCCAGCAATGGGCTGAAGGTTCAAAAGTCCGACTTGGCTCCTGATAGAAATTCCGGATCGTCTCCTCGTCCAGCTGGCCTCATGTATGGTGTGAGCCATAGTCTAAACTGCTAATATCTCCCTTAGTAATCCCTATGATTCCTTTACATGATCCCCTATATCACCCCCTTTAAGGAGCTGAGACTCTAGCTCATGTATGGTAGCAGTTTCACTTCTGGTCTCCCAAAACGGAGCCCACATACATGCGCTCACCAGTATTCCTGAAAACCCCAAATACACTCACCAAAATACTCTAAACTAACACCTGCTCACTACACCTAAACCCTAAATCCTAGACACTAAAACCCTATAGTCCCCCTGAAGTAGATAGAATCTGGGGTATATGGAGATCTTATTAAAATATACCCAAAGCCACATTCTATCTACTTAAGCGGGACTATAAACACAACCTGGCCTCCTGTTCTCTTGGCAACTCAGGCTTGCTATTGGGACCAATGTTTGGAGTTGAGAGTTTAGGGGTTATGGCTTATTGTCTTGAGCTTCTGTGCATGGGCTTAGTCAAACTCTGCTTCTCCCAATATGGGCTAGTCTACCCTAAACTGAGAAAACGCTTTTGGTACCCTAATATGAGCTATATAGTCTAAACTCCTAGTATTCCCCGTAGTAACCTGTATAATACTCCCCTACAAGATATAACCCCCTCTAAGGAGTGTAGACCCTAAACCCTAAACGCTTTCTAACCTCTAGATAATCCCCCGTATAACCCCCTCCCTCAAGGAGTTTAGACCACAAACCCTGAATTCTATATAACCTCTACATAATCTACTCCCCGCATAACCCCCCCAAGGAGTTTAGACCCTAAACCCTAAAGCTTGTATATAATACCCAGTTCATGCTATAGCTCATATGGGTAGATGCAGCGACGCTTAAGGAAGGCCATCCTGGCCAGCGGAACTGGATGTCTATCGGGTTTAGGGTTTAGGGATTTGGGAGTTTAGGGTTTAAGGGTTTAGGGTTTTGGGGTTTAGAGTTAAGGGGTTCAAGCTTGACAGCGTTCACAGGGATTAGGGATTAGGGCTTAGCAAACCCAATGCCTGATCCGGTTGCCATTGAGGAATGAAAGTACGCGACAGAAAACGGATATTTTGAAATTGATGAGGTTTTCCTGGTTCTGGCCATTGAACTTCAAGTCCTTAACAGCAACTTTGCTGTATCTCCATATTCTGACATACTGATTGACAGCTAGCCAAGTTTCAATCCAAAGCCCTCATTCCATAGCAGCCAAACCCTGACTAGAACCCTCAACCCTGGAACCTGTTTCTACAGGGAACCCTGGTTCAAAACCCTTACCCAGACCCCCTAAAGGATCAAAAAAATGGAGCCCCCCGATATGAACCCATTACTACATTGGGGAAACTTGGGGATAATTAGGGGGTTCCATTTTTTGGATCCTTTAGGGGGTCTGGGTAATCGTAAACCGTGTTCTTCGTTGACGACACAAGGCAGCTAAGCTCGTTTGGGGTGTCACGGATCCCCATCGTAGCCATATGGACCCCTAGGAAAAAGGAGGGTTTAGGGTTTAGGACTGCTCAAATCGAAGGCTTCATTCTGAAAATCTTCAAATCGCAGTAGACGCCGTATGCACCAATAACCCCTGAAAGTACTTCATAGTTTCGGGGGGACTCCTCGCAAATGTTGAGCAAATCATCAATGGGCAGCACAGGGAAAATCTTATGGTACTCACCAAAAAATCGAATCATTCCAAACGATGCGCAGTGTCCATCTGCACTCTTGTGTACGCAGGTAATAGGGCTTTGTAGAATGGCTACAACTTCAGTTATAATGTAGACCCCTGATTAATGTTGCACCCGCTTTAGTCCGTAGGGGTCCCCCCAAACAATGTTTGGACCCTGAATTGAAATTGTTTGAGGGGTCTCAGCTGAATCCTATTAGTATTAATATTGGCAGTAGTACCAATATTATATTTAGTATTCGTATTCAAAGGCCTCAGAAGCTAATTGAGCTTCAGCTTGAGTAGCTGCATAGCTTCAAGGTTTTGAGACCTGGCCTTATATCAGCAGCACCCCCAGGACAGATGCACATTAAAGAGGGTGCCGAAACTTTTCCGCTATAGAGGATCCCTTTTTCCAATGGACTAGGGTCTTTGGAAAATGTTCAAGGCTAGGCAAACCAAATAATTGAGCTTAACTGACTCTCAGGATTGGGAGCCTTGAGATTTTAGAAATCCACGCACCCTTAAGCGAACCTCTGGGCTGCTCAGGGCTTCAAAGCAAATAGTAAAGTTTCAGGAATAGGGCCCCTTAAGCTCTGACTTATCTGATGAAGAGTAATTACGATTCAAAACATGTTTTTCTTCTCAACCCTCAAACATTACGAATTCTGCCCCCAAAACTTGACATAAAAGAGAGTCCCTAAAACAATCCAAGATCCTGAATAAGCCCGAAAACTTGACAT
>CAJNIZ010007447.1:75605-85773 GCA_905231905.1 Symbiodinium pilosum
ATTTGATTCTCCACTATTGGGGCTATATATCCCTAAAATGTAGACTGGAAACCCTATATTGTATGTGCTGCCGTTATTGGGGTTACATATCCTTAAAATACAAACCCTAAACCCTATACCCTTCACCCTATATTATATGTGCGGGCATTATTGGGGTTATATATCCCTAGAATATAAACCCTAAACCCTCAACCCTAAACCCTAAACCCTTAATCCTATGTTGTATGTGCGGGCGGAGGACCCTCGATGGGGCAATCTCCAATGTCTCCATCTCCCTTTCCACGCCTCCTGGCTTCTGGATCTTGGCTTTGGGGCTTAGGGTTTAGGGTTTGGGGCTTAGGGTTTAGGACGTAGGGGCTCAACTTTAGGAAACTCCGATGGACAAGGAAATATAAACTGGCTGGGTTGATGTAGGAGTTTGCAGTGGTAGAATCCAGGAGCCTAAGCCATGAGAATAGTGTGGTTTAATCAGTTTTGGTTGCTTTGGATCGGAACTGCGCTGTAGTCATCACGGTCTGAATGCTGCTTTGGATCGGAACTGCGCTGTAGACATCACAGTTTAGATGTTATATATTAGAGCTGACCTAGGTATTCTATAGGGCCTAGGGATGTTACCCAATAACGAAGAATCAGCTGGAAATGAAAACCGAAAGATGAAATGGAAACTGGCTGACTTAAAGGATCTCTTCACTGGTAAGTCTACTAGTACCAGGGTACTAGGGCATATAAGTAACAGGGGTTCTTGGGAAAGTAGGAAGACTGACTAAGTCAAAAGGTCATCCGAGTAGGCCCATCGCCAGTGCATTCAGGTCTTCAACTCTCTCTATCTGCACCGCCAACCCTAAACCCTAAACCTTCCGAATCTGCCTCGGAAACCTACCTGGGGTTCTAACAAGCGAGACGTACAGTTGTTGTCAGGATATGTTTAGGGTTTAGGGTGTAGGGCTTTGCATTCCACAGTAAGGTTGTAAGGTTTTAGGGTTTTGGGTTTAGGGTTTAATTAGGTCCCCCGCTGAAAATCCCCGTGCCCAATTGACAGCACATATTCACCCCCGATATGACACCATAGGATGTTTTTGTTTTAACAGTGTTATTTTCCCCCTGGGCGAGTCAAGCGCCAATGGGATACCCTAAATCATGACCCCAACCCTAAACGCCCAAAGCCCTAAACCTCTGACTATCGGAGTTTGAAGATTGCGGATTTCATGTCAAGATGAGGTTTGGAACTTTCGGAGGCTAACCGAGTGCAAGGGAGGGCCCCAAGGTGCGCTTTAGAGTTTAGGGTTTTTAGGGTTTAGGGGTTCAGTGGTTTAGGATTTGGGGTTTAGGGTTGAGGGTCTAGGGTTGAGGAGGGTTTAGGGTGCAAGGATGACACGGACGTAAAGATGCTGGGTGGCCCTCTAAAGGCCCCCAAAATCATGTGTGAGCAGGTTCCCTCATACAGCAGTAGGGGCAAGTGTTGATTAGTGCCACCTTTACAGTAAACCCAAACCACCGCACCTGAAGCCCTGAACCCCAAGTCCTAAGCCCTTAAACCCTTAACCCCAAAACCCTTAACCCTAAACCCCAAGCCCTTATATAACCCTTAAACCCTGCACTCTAGGCGCAAGCTCCGGCCTGAAAGTAATCAGGAGAGTTCCGACCTCAGGTTCCAGCTTTCGGGGTTTAGGGTTTAGGGTTAATATGTTGGGTTTTGGGTTTTGGGTTGAGGGTTTAGGGCTCTAAGAAATCTAGGATTTACCCACAAAAGAAAGTTGTCAGGACAACGAGGACGTTTGAGGGCTATAGAAGGGATTTAGGGTTTAGGGTCACGTTGCTGCTATCGTTCTAACTAGGCTTGGGTGGCTTCGGACAGTACCTTGGGGACCCTGAAAAAGAAGAATAAGGCTTGTGCACGGCCTACATCGTCAAGATGCTAGGGTGGTCCAGTCCGACATGGGCGCCAAAACCCAAAGCCTAAACTCTAAACTGCGGAGGCGAGGACCTCAACGTGGACCTTCTGCCCTACCCTACTGCGGATGCTGCAAAAAGTTGACCTTCATGGGAAATGTGCTTCAACAGGTAATAGTATGGAAAAATCCTTTGGTTGTAGGGGCTCTGTATGGGCCATGCAAGGGAAATGTAATTATCTTGGAGCAACTTGTTGCAGAGCTTCTCTAAATTCTGAATTTGCCGAAGCATCCAGAGTCAGGGCATTTGGAACTCTAACAGCACTCACACACACCACAGACTGCAGGGCCTGCCAGCCTCTAGCTGGATGTAAGTTCGGAGAAATTTGATATCCACTTCAAGGATCCTTTGTGACTCTGCAGTAAACCTTTGTGAGTACGTTCCCTCGCCCGTTAGTAAACCTCTAGCCAGACAAAGTAAACCAAAGCATGATCCAGGTCTGAAGGCTGTTGAAAAATATCGTTTAGGGCTTAGGGTTTAGGGCTTAGGGCTGTCGTATACCCGGGCCTGCACTTTGTACCCTGGGGGTTGGCTCCAATAAGGCATGGTGGACTCATTCAGAGGATGTAGTATATTTCCTTACTCCAGGGTCTCTCCAGGAGTTTGGAAGAAAATAAACCGCATTTTCTCGCAATCCCTACGGGGGGACCACCATATTCTCGGAATAGCCCCCTAATTTCCCTAAGGTCCTTGGGGTAACACTCTTTGGAAGATCGGCATGCAAATCAACAATCAACAAGTCTAGGGTAGGTTTAGGGGCCCTATTGAAAAAAAATATTTTTATGGCGTTATAGGGATTATGCAGGGATCAAGGGTGATAAGACATAAGATTTAAAAATCATCTTTTAAACTTACCCCTGAAGTATGATGTAGCCTTCACACCTGCTTCTGAAACCCTTTGACTTGTTGGTTGCTAGTAGGGAAGGGAGGAACGGATAGTAGTTGCCATTTTTCCCATTCTTGCATTCCCCCTGCCCTAAACCCCAAACCCTCAATAGCCCTATACAACCCTATGTAACCCCTAAACCCTAAACCCCAAACCCCTACTTCAAAGGCCCCTTGGCGGGACTCATAGAGCCAAAAAGATGAGGATGGGGCAGTCTTGCCTTTGTGCTGCAGCTTCAACTTCCTTGGGCAGTCGGATGGCATTTCGGGTAATGTAGACCCATGATTAATGGCCCGTCTCCTTTTAAGGGCCTTAATGTTAGGATCAATATTATAGTCCCTATTAAGAGGAGGGGGTTTGTTAATCAGGGGTCTACAGTATGATTGGGACAGAGTGAACAGGGCTGAGAGATTGGCTTGGGGTGTAGAGTTTAGTCCTCAGGGCTTACTTGGATGATCTTCTGACTTAGTACGTCTACCCCAATTTGGAGGGTATTCGCTTAAGGGTTTAGGATTTTGGGGTTTCGGGTTTACACCGGGATGATCTTTCGACTTAAAAAGGTACCTACCATCCCCGATAACCCTATGATAAGTCCAATAACCCCTGTTGCTATATAGACGTAATAGGTGGCTTTAAGGTTCAGGGCGCGGCTGCGGTCGAAACATATAGTCCCCCTAAAGTAGATAGAATATGGCTTTGGCATATTATACCCCAAATTCTATCTACTTAAGGGGGGACTATAGGTCTTAGCCTTTTCGAGTATCCGGCGGAACACTGTTACAGCATGCTTGGCAACCATCTCTCGAGCTTTGAAGCAGGAAGTTCCTTTAGGGTCCAGTATAGGTATTAGCTCCGAAGCGTACAGGCCAGCCATTGAAGAGTTCAAAGTCTTTGTGTATAGTGATAGTTCAAGGTTTCTCTGTGCCCTGGAAGCATCCGAACCATTATATTTGTGGTTTTCCCTATTTTTGGGGGGTGGGGTGTGTGGTGGTGGTACAACAAACAAGCGACAACTGAGAATGCTTTACAGAACGTGCCTAAACCCTAAACCCTAATTCTCAAAACCACAACCCCACATCTTAAACCCTAAACCTTTAACCTTGAGACCCCTATCTTAAACCCTAAGTTGGACTCAAAGGATTACAGGTTGGAGGAGGTGTAGGTAGGTATATTACTGAAAAATGATGCTATCTATAGCTATGGTGTAGGATTTAGGGTTCAGGGTCCAGCATCTCAAGTCCAAGCATTCACCAGTTAAGCAGCGTTATCAAATACCAGGAAACCCCCAACCTATGCTTGCGTCCCACATCATTGAAAAATACACTAACTCCTGAACCCTCAAACCCTAAATCCTGAATCCTAAACCCTAAACCCTAAACCCTAAATGGTGCCCGAACCCTGAAGCCCAAGCTCTGAAGCCCACAACCTAAAGCCCCTCCCCAGCACCACCAACAAGGCCCAAGGGAGGGGGGCGGGGGCCTGGGCCTTGACAATTTGGACCCCAAAAGTAGGCAAAATAAGAGCCCAAAACCCCCAAATATAGCCCAAAAGGAAATGTTTCTACATACTTTCGGAGTGCAGGTAGTAGGTAGCGAGGTTCAGGATTTAGAGTTCAGGGTTTAAGTTTTAGGGTTCAGGGCTTAGGGCTTGGGAGCCATTTTATGCAGGTAGCAAGTTGGGCTTTTTGCGCACCTACAGCCCCTTAACCCTATAAACCCTTTAAAAAACAAACCCTACACCGTGATAGATGCAAGCCAGGACCCAAATACTCTGCAGCCCTGAATTTTGGTCAGGGCCCTAAACCCTGTGAACCCATACACACATCGTATATCTGTTACCCGTTTGAGGGACCGGTAAAACCCTGAATCATGTTTCAGGACATCCGTACTGTGGATAGAGGAAATCTTGCACCACACTAGATACCTGATTCCCCACGAATTGTGCAAGATTTCCCAAAACCCAAACTCTAACCCAGGTTTTGGGAGGTAAGCTTCTGCTTCTTCCCAAAGAAGGACTCAGCCTTGTCAAGCATGTCCTGGGCATAGCGGGTTTAGGGTTAAGGTTTAGGTTTTAAGGGTTTAGCTTTAGGGTTTAAGGTTTAGGCTTTAGGGTTTAAGGTTTAGGCTTTAGGGTTTAAGGTTTAGGATTTAGGGTTTAGGATTTAGGGTTTAGGGTTTAAGGTTTAGAATTTAGGTTTAAGTGCCAAGGGCTGAGGGTTTCGGATTCCGGGTTGAGTCTTAAGCGTTTTAGGGTTGAGGATTTAGGGTTTAGGGTTGAAAGTCCTAAATGATTACAGGAATAGAGCAGCAAATTGCAAAGAAAATCATACATGAAATTGAAACTGGATTTATGTAGGGATTGATACAGGGATGGCAGTGTTGGGGGCTAAATGACTGGAGGCTAAATGATTGGAATAGGGCTTGGGGCGTGTTATAAATTAAACAAGGGTTATAACTTCGGTAGCTAAATATCCTTACCCCAACCCCAACAATCATAGCTCGGATTTTGGATGTTGGGACACACTTTAGCCTTCTTGCACCATTTTCTTACGGGTTCGTAGTCGGGAATAAAGGAGTATAATCCCTACATAAGCCCTATCAAGCAAATATCCCCTAGTTGTGTACTCAGAACCAGCTAGTTTTTCTATTTTGTTGACCCAAGACATTATGCCCTCGGCCACATCATCAACAACGTCAGTGGCACTTGCTGTTAGGATCTGGGCGCTCAGAATCAGAGAGGGCTTCAAGGTCTAAGGTTTGAAGCTTGGGATTTCAGGGTTCCGGGATGCTCCGGGTTGAGGGTTCACGGTTCAGTGCTACCTGAACCCTAAACCCTAAACTGCCAAACCCAGCCCATGGCTGTTGACAAGCGAATTCTTCGGACGGATGTCCTTGTCAAAAGCTATCTGTATCTGCCTGGATAAGTACTGCTTCTGATGATAAAGGTCTCGCATCCCTTACACCCAATCCTGGGATTTTGGAGTAGCCTAGAGATCGTGAAAATCCATGCTTCCTCAGTTATGAGCAAAAACTTTTTTAAAAATGGAGCTGAACAGGTCAGTACACTGTTGTCCCTTTTCAAACAATAGCCAGGGCCCTGCACACATTTCGCTTGATAGGAACCCTTTACGTAAAGTATGTCTACTAAGCGTTCTGACTGTTACTTTCGGGGATTCATTGAGAGATCCCCATATAACCTTATACCCCTACATACCTTCTAACTCCATACGCCAATGTCTGAACTTTTTAAGATCCGCATATACCCCATTTACCTTCATATAAAGCCCATGAGGGAACTCTATAACATGGATCCTTAAACCTTAAACCCTAACCGCTAAACCCTAAATCCCAGACTCCAATCCCTAAACCCTAAACCGAATGCATGCTCTCTCTGGGGATCCATGAAGAAGGACAATAGGTACTGGGGCGGAAAGCGTGGGCCAGCTTTTCACGTTCTTGGGCGCAGGGTTCAGGATTAAGAGCTTAGGGTATAGCACTTTGGGTTTAGAATTTAAGGGTTTTTGGGTGTAGGATTCAAGGTACAGGGTTTACGGTTCAGGGTTTAGGGCTCGGGGCTTTATATCGCGGGGGTTTAAGGTCTGTCAAACATGCCTCTATCAAACCCTAAACCCTAAACCGCCGGGGAAAAAAAGATCCAGCCTCGACCCAAAACAAGGGGCGCTTTTGGCTTCTGCTTGGCAGGAGTGAGAGGCCTACTGTGCTTTCTACGTGGAGGTCCGCAGGACCTACGTAGTAACTACAAATAACCGAACGCCGAACTGAATCCCTGATAAAACCAATACAAATCCTGAACCTCAATTTCCTGAAGCCCCCAAACCAAAACTCCTAAACCCTAAACTCAGATCAAGGCCTGTCTCCCCAAACCTGAACCGGCGACGATGGGTCCTTCTTCGTATCCAAGGAGTAGGAGGCAACTTTGGAATCCTCCCATAGGAGAAGTGGCTGTTTGGGTGGTGGATCGGAGTACCAGTTCAGGTTTCAGAGCTCCACATGGTTTAGGGTTCAGGGATTCTTCTGATAAAGCTTTATACCAAGAAGAGGGGCTATAGGGATCCCGCCAAATGAAGCACTACGTGTGCGAGCATTTGCGGGGGAGCTTAAGCGTTTCGGGAATACAAAATAATCCCCAAACCCAAGCCCACGATGTACCTAAGCCTGACCACCCTAAACTTAAGCGGGTGCTTCAGGTGAGTTACACTCCATATTTCCCATACACTCAATGGACATGGGTCCCTATAAAGTCTAAGATATATCAGGTCCTATAGAAATGTCCCGCCTTAATCTGTAATCCCCTAGACCTACATTAGAAATAAAATCTTCCATTCCTTCCGGTTATACTATGGTGAAAAAGAAATACAATTCCTAAGGAGACTACAGCAATGGCCCCTTGGTAGCCCTAGTAGTGACAGTAGCTTAGGTGGGGAGTTGCCAGGAGGGTTCCTGACAACGTTTTTTTAAGGCTTAGGGTTTAGGATTTAGGGTTTAGGGTTGAGGGTTTAGGGTTTTGGACTTAGGTTTGACGGTTTGGCATTTAGGGTTTAGGGTTTAGGATTTAAGGTGTAGGAATGAGGGTTTAGGAGCTGTCTGAGGCTTGCTTGGGGAGACTAGGACTCTGGGGGGAGAGGGGCAAACCACCCACCTAGACATTCAGGCCTCAAACTACATTACCCCTGAGCTCCTTGCAGACTGGCTGTTTCCTACAATGCCTGGCACATCTTTGAACCTACCCCAATGGCCCCAATAGATTCTACTAACCACTAACTCTTACGGCCTGCTGGTGACCACATTATGCTGACTGATAGGGCTACAGGAAAACTCAAAACCGACACCAGGTCCCTAAACCTGAATCGCTGCATAGCCACTAAACCCTATAGTAGTTTCCATTTTCTTTTCCATTATCCCAAGATAACCCTAACATTACCCCAATGGGTACCCCTAAACCCTAAACTGCGTGACAGACGGCTCGCGTACGTTCTCAGCCTGAGAAGTTCCCTGGTTGGCCCTACGCAGCCCTTGCATACTTCGAAGGACCTCAAGCTCGCGAAAAGCCCCCCTTGTACTTCCCATAACATCACCACCCTTGGCGTGAAATTCACATGCTCTCGCATATGGTTTAGGGTTTAGGGTTCCGGTTTTCGGCTTTGGGGTTCGGACGTTTGTTGACTTGGGGCTTTGGGCTTGGTACATGTTCGTCTAGCTAGGAAGTGAATTTCAAATTGTTCCGTGATGCCATGAGACAGAACTGATTCTTACCTAGGTAGAGATAGTTAAGGGTTTTGGGTTTTGGGGTTAAAGGGTAGCCCTAGATTGCCCCTTGAGGTTGTTTAGGTGCTTTTGATCAAGGCTAGCTAGTGAAGGCGCACCTGGGGAGGGGCAGGGAACCCACGACCCCGAGCCCTTAACATCGAAACATGACTCCCCCTCCTTGATAGTGCCCAGGGACCATAGGCTGATCACACCCTCAGCGGCCCCTTGGGGGATCTCCTGCAGGCTTCGAAGCTTGACAGGGTTACCTTTAGAAGGAAATGTACCCTTGAAATCTTTCGGTTTTGGGTTTAGGGCAGGAAAATTTTGGTTAAGGGTCCAGGCTAGGTTTTCCTAGGTAGGACTCGCGAATTAGTTCACGTCTGATGGCCTGGGGTTCTCACTATTACGTGACATTTCGAGGAGAGGACCTTCTGCTGATTCTACATGACCTTAGTATTCTATTGCACCAGAATTCGCAAGGTACAAGGTACTCAGGGTTGGGCAAGATTTTGGTATCCACCATTTCGAAGGACATTACCTTCTGATTTAGCTCAACGGCCCTGATTTGTCCACTGGAGGCTCCAGCTTGAAGTAAGTGGGGACGGTTTAGGGTTTACGGAATCTCAAAATCCGCTGGAGCCATTAGGAACCCATTTGAAAGTAGTTCTAGTCCAGAGTACACTAGTCCCTGAACCCTGGCCCTCAACCTATCTACGCAGGCTTCGATGCTGACAAGCATTGAAGGGACAGAGCGCCACATGGTACTTGATCAAATTCCTGTTCCTAAAATTGCCAAAGCTGCCAAATCCAGATTCCATTCAATTTTCCATTCAAGTCTTCATGTTCTTTTCCATTTGATTCTCCATTATAGGGGGCAATAATATCCCTGCACCCTAAACCCATTCGGGATTACAATTCCCCCCCATATTCTTGCGGCTTTTCCGTGTAGACCTACAGGATCGCTAAATAATTCCCCAAAGGACCCTTAGATAAACATCACATATCGTGTAAACCTCGACGAACCACATACCCATCCTGTGCCTGAATCTCTCTTCACCAAACTGGGTTGCTGTTAAGGAACTTAAATCATATTGCCCTAATATGGGTATGTAGTAAGTAATGGGGCTTCCTTGTTATAGCAATCTAATTTAATTTCCTTAGCAGCAACCCAGCAAATTCTGGTCCTTGTGTGGATAGATCTTGCGCCACCTACTATATCATGTACGCTAGGAGTTGCAGTATGATGTGTTTCCTAAGTGGTGCAAGATCTTCCCCATCTACCGCTTTTTGCAAAGCAGCTCCGCGAACCTGTCAATAATGAAGTATACCAACCCTAAACCCTAAACCCTAAACCCTAAACCTACCAGCTCGCAGCAGAGTGGCAAGCTTCTTTGTCTGCTCCCAGCGCATGTCCTGCTTTTTGAGGTCTGGGATTCGGACTTTAGAGGCTGGTCTTACAGGTTTATGACGAGGTAGACATGGCCACCGCTCGAAGTACCAAGATGCCGCTAGGAATGCAGCTACTTCTCTTGTGACCCCACTGTAGCCACCCATGCTTCTCGCAACATCTTTACAGGGGTTGCCACAATGCTGATTCCGGAACTCCCCAAAAGATTCTGTGCGGTTCTTGCTTATACCCTAAACCCTAATCCCGAAGCCCTAAGCCCCCTCATGGACTAAGGTTTTTCGTTGCATATCATAGTTTAGGGTATAGAGTATAGTATCCATCAATGTTTAGGGTTTAGGGTCTAGGGTTTAGTCCGCCAACATCCTCCACGTTGTCTCTTGCACTGTTAGAGGGGCTCTTCCAAAGAATTCTCGAACTAGGTAGGTATATTGATAAATACTAGCGTTGTCTCGTTCTTATTTATATGGGCAGGGCTACAGGATGTACCTGGTCTGAACCTAGGCTTGTCTCTAACTCTCAAACCCTAAACCCCAAGTCACGAGGTCGCGAAGCCTACAGTTTACTTGCTGCTGGTTGGTAGGAAATACTGTGCGGGAATATATTATATGGTGACTACCTGGGGAATATATTCCCTTATTCCCTACTATCCACCAGTAA
>CAJNIZ010007448.1:0-15963 GCA_905231905.1 Symbiodinium pilosum
AGGGTTCAGGGTCTAGGGATTGAATAGCCATACGAGTACAGTAGTATCCCAAATAGGGTTCAGGGTCTAGGGATTGAATAGCCATACGAGTACAGCAGTATTATAAACAGGGTTCAGGGTCTAGGGATTGGGGTTTAGGGTTCAGGGATTTGGGTTCAGGGCTTAGGGATCTGGGTTTAGGGCTGAAGATGGGATTCCCCAAAGGGTCCATGTAGGTATATGGTGTGTACCAAGGGGGTAAAGGGGGTTCCCATGTACCTACTTTAAGGCACAGCTGTATACCATATAGCTACATGTCTTTTTTGGTATTCTAGGTAGGGATGCCGTACGTCTGCTTTATACTAAGACAAGATCACCCTGTTCTTACAGGGGGTGGCTGGTGTTGCTTGGTTCAATAACTCTGAGATACCTCTTGTATAATTTCTGGGAAGAGGGTCCTTGACAGAGGAAGGGACATAGACTTCCATGATTGCTTCATGGGTCGTACCGGCAAACCCTAAACCTTGGCACACGGCCCAAACCCTAAACCGTTATTTACCCAGGCAGCCCGGGATGTTTATCTGTGGTGGGGCCTTCAGCCCTAAGCCAAACCCAGGGAGCCCCTTTACGGGACATGATTAGGGTTCTATAGGGTTTAGGGTTTAGGGTATATGGGTTTTATCGGGGTATATAATTAGGATAGCAAGGATAAATATAGGAATGTATGGTTAAAGGTGGCATCCCCTCCCCCGAAAAAACATGGAAGCTGGTATAGTCACCATTTTGTAGGCCTAAACCTAACCCCTTGGGCGATTCTCGGGCTTCAATGTTAGCTTTGGGGAAGGAAAAGCCAAAGCCCTAATTCCTCACCCCTACACATGCTTACAAGATCTTAGTATCATCCCCTAGATGATCCCTGTAAAGCCCCCACCACCCCCCCAGGAAATGAATACTTCCAGCACGGCACCATTACATAACACGGGAGTATATGATCATAGGGCGTGATGCGGGGTTCGTATGAGGACGAAGGAAGAAGTAAGTACACCATCCTGAAAACGGCCGTGCAGTTTTGGTCGCAGGGTTCACGGGTAACACAATAAAAATCTGAAACCCTCGAAACTAGACTCCAGAGCCCCTGAACCCCTAAACCCGGGCCCAAAACTAACACAGAACCTCCTAAGACCCTCAAAATTACGAGTTTTTTATGGTGGCATTTGTGGGCTTCCATGTTAGCTCCGTGACTATGTATGTACATACCCTAAACCTTAAGCTCTATAAACCCTCAGACAAATCTTACAAGCCCCTTTTGGGGTTCCATGTTTGTTTGGGAAAGGGTGCTTGGAGCTTCAGGGTCATTACTTTAAACATGTTACGGTCGTGCTAAAGTCCGAGTACAAGCTTCCTAAGCCCCCGCATACAGTTAAATATGGGTTATAATGGCAGGCTAGAATTGGGTTACAATTACCCAAACGGCCCTAAACACTATAAAGCTCTTTCTAACCCCTATATACCCCTTCGTAATGCCTATATAAACTACATGATATCTCAGAACTCTTTAATGATATTACTGTGAACCTCCAAGTAGGATTCCCCATTGCCAGGACAGCCAGTGTGCGCTCCAGGTGACCGCCAACAATGCGACCAAGGCTTTCAACTTAGAGTCGGCATCCTTGTTTGGGGTTTAGGGGATTTAGGGTTTAGGGTTTAGGGATTTAAGGTTTAGGGTTTAAAATCCTTAAAAGGGGGTCATATAGGCGATTTTGTAGGGGAGTTTTAAAAAGGAGCCACTGAGGGGATGCTAGGAGTTTAGACTGTAGCTCATGTAGGGTTTAGGGTCTAGGGAATGGTAGGCTCCAAGTTTGTAGCCTTTTTTGGGTTACCCTAAATGGTTTGGGGCCGTAGTAAAATGGGGGACCCTAAATGGGGACCGTAATTTTATTTACCCTCACATGCCAGTTCGGGTTTTGGGTTCGGGGATTCCAGTGCACGGTTCAGGGGCTAGGGTCTAAGGAATCGAGCTTTGGGTTTAAGGGTTAGGGTTTAGGTTTTAAGGGTTTAGGGGTCAAGGGTTTAGGGTTAAAGGGTTTAGGGTTTAAGGGTTTAGGGATCGATGGTTTTGGGTTTAAGGGTTTAGGGCTCAGGGCTTGGAGCCTGGGGTTTAGAGTCGGCATCTTTCCATTTCGAGTGCATGCTTTTGTCTATTCACAGCCTCTCACGCTGATAGACCCCTACCTGCTTATAATAGATTCCTTCAATGTCGCAACAGTACCTCTGCTGCATTAGACAAGAACATGTGCATACAAGTATGTGACATACATGTGCATATGTGTATACACACGCAGGTGTCTATACGTATATAGATATATATATATGTGTATGTATAGCCGATCTGGGGCTTCATTGCGTGAGGATGGGACTACTTGCAAAGGTGTTCACAGGTTTTAGGCTTTAGCCATGGGGGTGCGAATGTTTGAGACGTGTTCATGTCAACATTATCAAAAGGGCTGTGACAATCGTAAACTTTATGCAGAGGAGCTATGCAGTATATACTTAGGGACCAAAGGGGTTCCCATAAAATCACTTTAGGGCCCAAGTATATACCATATATATATATATACATGTATATATATATATGGAGCCTTCGGGTTATAGAGCGTAATCATCCCCCCCTAACCCCAAACGCTTTAAACGAATCATGCCCCCCCTGCAATTTCTGTCCCTTCTGTCCTTCATCGCAGCTCCTGAAGCCAGGCAAATGCCAGCAACGCCAAGGTGAACGCTTCTGAGTTTGTCCCCATGATGTGGCTTTGCTTGAAGTACTGCAGCATCAAATGGACAAGAACATGCAGAATGACATGAACACTGCATCTGCAGAGGGTCATAGTAGTTTGAAACCGTCTGAGGTAGGCATAAGCCCGATTGTAGGTTATATATTTATTTGTTTATTCAGGAGAAGTCTTATTGTCACCATTATAGGTATACAGCACTTTGGTAGCATGCCCCCCGTGATGTGGTGATGCTTTGAAGGATCTAGGGCTATATAGGCCGAACGATTGAGAGCCAAAGGGAAAAGAAGATGGAACCTGAAATGAACAAACCCGGTTATGCAGTTGTCTCTAGTGTCGGGGAAGGTATGGAAATTCAACCCTAAGGGTCCAAGGACCCAAATAACAGGGCTTTATGGCCCAAATACCATTCATATTATAGTATTTGGGCCCTAAAACCCTATTATTTGGGTCCTTGGACCCTTAGGGTAAGTTATCACCAGGCACCATCCTGCAGCCTCCCATACTTAGTATTGTAGATAACGCTAGTTGTCGTTAGTTGCCTGCCTAGAAGCTTGGATTTTACGGCTTTGGGGTTTTGAGTTTCGGGTTTCGGTTGGTATGTTGGTGGATTGCCGGGTTGGACTAGAAGCCGATGAGCGCGAATCCTAAGCTCGCAGGCATGTAGAGGCGAGTCCAATTAGAGGGCTGATGCTGTAAAGGTAAACTGGTGCAGTTGATATAGGGGCCTGATTTCTACGAAGATTACAATTTCGTTTTAGATTCCGTGTAGAAGGCCCCAGAATGATATTGTTCATCACTCGGGCCCCTAGAGTGCATGCCCACAGGGTTCCTTGAAAACCTGTCCCCTCTGGAGCATCCCAAGAAAGGGTTCCTCCAAAAAGGCCGCGGAAGCGCGCTTGCCAGGGACTGCTCCTAGGGTTAAGGGTTTAGGGGTTTCAGGGTTTGTCCAATGAGTTTGGGTTGGGTACTGCCCCCCAGTTGGGAAATAATAGTGATATGGTGCAATATGTCCTCTACTACAAACTGTTGCCTGGGGAGGCAGTACCAATCTTTAGGGTAGAGCCACTGCTTTGGCAGCTTGCGCAGTGCTTCAGATGGCCGTGTATGGCAGCTCTCCTACCTTTTCCCAACTTCTCAACTCCTCAGCTTGAGATCGTAAACCCCAAGCTCCTAAACCCTAAACTTGTCAGCACTTCGCCGTCTTTGCGCACACCAAGCCCCTCCAAACCTCTACAGTACATCTTCCTGGACCCCTACAAGTACCGTAGGGTCCGGTACTGCTCCTCGAGTCCATGAGGGTGTCTTCTCTCCGAACGGGTCCCAGCTCTATATGAGCTATAATCCGATCTCCTTAAAGGGGGTTATATAGGGGATCATATAGGGAACTGCTATAGGGGTTATTAAGGGGGATATTAGGAGTTTAGACTATGGCTCATATGATACTAAGTAGGGTTTCCACATTGGGACTTTGTAGTATGGTTTGGGTTAGTCCCCTGTACCCGGCCAGGATTAAACATGATTCTTAGTTTTTCCGTACCATAACCCCTTTATACTGCCTATAACACTATAAAAGATTCATGTCCCCAGGGCTCCAAGCCCTAAACCTCAAATATGTCCTCATTCATGCATATGTGTGTAATATATATATATGGTACTTTCCCAAAATAAGGGGACCCAATATAGACCCCAATATACTATAATCCTTATTATGGGGGCCCCCCAAAAAAGGTACCCCTAATTTTAGGAAACACCCATATATATATATATATATGTGTGTATGCCATGCCCTTATTTCTTTTGAGGTCTCAGGTGCCTTTGGACCTTGGAGCTTAGGATCCAGCGCTTTTTGAATCGGCCTGCTCCGCACTTCAACGAGAAACTTGTCTCCACGCCTGGTACATTTTCTTACCTCTGCATAGGTAGGAAGGAAGGGCCTAAATCTTAAAATATTAAACCCTACTTGCAGCAGTCTCTAGGCCCTAGATATTGCCCAACGCAAAAGGCCCATGTAACTACGAGGTATATACCTGTGGCTTAAAGTAGTCGTGTGGGAATGCCCTCTGGGTCCTGAGTAGATACTGCATACTTACATGGACGCTTTGGGCAAACATGTGGTAGTTCCATAGTTTGTCTCTTCCGCTCTTTCATTCCTTGCTTCCCAGAGGTAAGTTTTGGGTGTGGGACCTCTTGTGCCCCCTAGGGCCCAACGGCAGTGCACATAGGGAACACCAGGCACAAGGGCTTTCGGGTTTTTTTAGCTCAGGAGTGTATGCTCTGCAGGGTCTGTTTAGGGTCCCCCTTAAGTAGATAGAATATGGGGTATATGGGGATACTATACCCAAAGCCAGATTCTATCTACTTAAGGGGGTCGATAGGGTGTAGGGTCTAGGGCATGCTTCTATTGCAAACCGCATCAGCAGCTTACAGGGAATGCACGCAACAACCTACAACCCTGAAATCTACGAACTCTAGAACCTGAGCAAACCCGGGCTTCGAAGCAGATGAGTGGTATTTTATTTGGGGATACTACGGTACCCATTTTTGAGTAAGATTCTATCCTCCTTTTGGGGTATAGGATTTGATATAGGGACTATAATCTTACTAGGTTCAGCCACCAAAAAAAACGCTACTCGGATGGGAAGCTCTCAACATTAGACTTACGGACCTCTCCCATAATCAGACCAAACTACCTTTACATCCGCAGGGTCCCTGAACCGCACTTTTTGAGAAAGTCTCAAGTCCCTGAACCCTGAACCTCAAACATAGCGTTCATTTCGTTTTCCATGTTCTTTTCCACTTGATTCTCCCTTTATTGGAGTAATACCCCGGCCCTACACCCTAAGCTCTAAACGCAGTATTGTAAACCCGAACTAGTAGTGTCCACTTTTCTTCCCCCTTCCTTCATATTCCTGCAACCCTTACTTAAGCCTATTTGAGAAAGTTTTAGAGCCGCTAAACCCCAACCCCCCCCTGTATGTCTTATGAGGATTCACGGGGATGTTAAGGGTCCTATCGGGAGCAAGGTTAGCGTGCTTCTAGAAAAAAACTTACTTGAGCTATAGTCTGAACTCCAAAAACGGGGTTATCTAGGGGATTGTATAGGGTACTATTATATGGCTTATTAAGGGGGATGCTAGGAGTGTAGACTATAGCTCACATAAGATTGTGTCAGCGGGGTTTGGAGTTTGGGGTTTAGGGTGGTTTCGGCTTATATAATGTTATAGTTAGGGCTTGTCTAGGACGAGCTGGTAGCGGTTTAGGGTTTAGGGTTTACGGAACTATCTATAGGGTTGTATAGGATTATGCAGGACGATATAGTAGGATTATTTGCTCAAGACCTCTGATTTAACGAATATGCCTTGAAACATGACAGGCGTTAGCGTGCTTCGGGGTCAGGGGAATTCAGGAAGTATGCGTATACTTTGTATAAGCTTGGTGAACAACCTAATTACTGCGTCCACGTGACCCTCCAAATATCATGTAGGTTGGGTACTGCCCCCCTCAGTAACAGTTGGATAATAATTATATTAGGGTTATATGTATGTAGCCCTTAATAGGACCCCTAATATAGACTGTTACTGGGCGGGGGCAGTACCTAAGCCTTAGATGATACATGGAATTATATGGTTGTGCTTGCTTTTAGGAAAAGGCAGCTTAGAAAACACACATTCAGTCAAAGAGAACCCATTTGGCGCTGGGGGTCAACTTTTGCGTTTGGCAGCCGAGCCCATCACCTTCATTCACGGTCTTGAACCCTTTTGATTCATCTCTCGAGCCCAAGTCCGGAAACCACATTGACGTTTCCAATTATGACGTTTGAGGGACCTTCTGGATGAAATTGTGTAGTGTTGCCGTTTGGATCCGAGCTGGGCCTTTTCTAGCGCAATTTGCCCTGCCAGTTTTGGCTTCTGGAGCCAAGTTATGTTTTTTTCTCTTTTTTTTTTTGAATTTATGCATGTCATGCAGAAGCAACCTTGTGTAGCCAATTTTGGCATTTGCCAGCCCAACTTGTGTATTTTAGAGCTTATTTGGGCTTTTTGGACCCACTTTTGGAGCGGGTGGGCAGCTTTTGGAGCGAATTTGTGCCTCTTGAACAAATCTTTCGTGTTTGGATCCAAATTGGCCTTTGCAGCCACTTTGGAAAGCCAGGTCGTGCCTTTTGAGCCAATTTGGGCATGCGGATCCAAGTTGTGTTTTTCTTGGAGCGCAGCAATTGTTATTTTGGAGCCAATTTCAATGTTCAAAGCATGTGTGAAACAAGTTGAGGCATGTTGGTGCCAAAGTTGCCATTTGAAGCCGATCTGGCCCTAAACCTTAAATCCTAAATGTCAAGATGCCTCCCACACCCCCCAAGCTGCCATGGACGTCGTGAGGGAAGGTTGAAAAGGGTTCAGGGTTTAGGCCCTCTTTTCATCAATGTTGGGAGGACCGAAGTAAAAGCAAACATTCGGTCAACACCTGGTCAAGACTCTCCACCTGAACGTTATGTATTAATTTATAGAACCTAAAGCACCTGCCCCTGTAAAATTTCGATAAACCGAAAGTATCCATTCCGAAACCTATAACATTTCTATACCCTAAAACGTCCGACCCGAAGCCCTATGTTAAATTCTATAAACCTGAAACACTCGAACTGCAGCCTTTGCAAAGTTTCTGTAAAACTAAAACACCCGACCTGAAGCCAATGTAAACCTTCTATAACCTAAACCCCTGACCCGAAGCCAGTATAACATTTCTTTAGACCTAAAACACCCGACCTGAAGCCGATCTAAAACTGCTACAAACCTGAAATACCCGACCTGAAGCCTATGTGAAAGTCCTGTACACCTAAAAGGCCTGACCTCAATCCTATGTGACATTGACATTGACCCGAAACACCCGACCTGAAGCCAATGTAAAATTTCTATAAGCTAGCCTGAAGACCTGACCTGAAGCCTATGTAAAGTCGGTTTAGGGTTAGGGTTAAGGGTTTAGATTTTACGGTTTATAGGGTTTAGGTTTTATGGAGTTTAAGTTTTAGGGTTAGGGTTTAGGGTTCAGGGTTTCTTATTAACCCCCAAACACGTGTTAGGGCCTCCATTTGCCCTGAACTCTGAACCATCGACCTCAAAACTCAAAGCAGCTCACCCCCCACCCAGATATCCCCGAGTCCCACAATACCCCAAGCCGGAATCCGTGAATCACAAATCTCTAGAAGCTTGGGGAGTGATTTGAAATAGACCTCAACCCACCGAAACCTACTTTTTTGGGTACCCTAAACCTCTAAACCCTGAACCCTAAACCGGGGGTACCTCTTATTGACTGCAGAGGCATTCTTTCGAGAAACCCTTGTGTACCTGTCATGTCGGCTACCAGAAGCCTCATTCGGGTTTAGGGTGTAGGGCTTAGGGCAGCTATAATATAGGGAGTTGATATGGGGTCTTATACTCAATGTGAAGCTCCCACAGTTTCACATATTCACTCCAGACGTTATATAACTCCTAAATCCTAAACCCTAAACTGGCAGCCTGGCCTGGTCCGTGCTTTGGGCATTTCAGAGATTCAGAGATGGCTGTGTATGATAAAGCCAAGGCATTGGCAAGAACTATGGTGCCAGCGCAAAAGCAAGACGATTTGTATCAACAGCAGGCAGGCCTGGGGGGCTGCTGCAAACTCAGGCCCCCTTGCTGCAACGGTGTGCAACGGTGTGCAACGGTCCACGGTGTCAATGGCACTGGCTACTCTGCTCTGTGGTCCGTGGTTCAGAACTACTGGGCCGCCTGGGCCGGCCGTGACAGCGACTGACCACATGAGTCACATGAGCTGAACACTGAACACCTGATTACGCTGCAGTGCAAAACAACCCTTGCCAGTGCAAGTGCCAGTCTCGGTTTTTGCTGCAAAACATACCCGTCGTGATCCCTAAAGCAGCCCTTAAGGGTTCTCAGCTTTTGAAAAGGCCTCAAGTCCTAGCCGCTAAACAAAAGGGTTTAGGGTTGAAACCTTGATCCCTTCAGCCTGAAAGGGGGGCGCATCATTGAGCTATAAGTACAAATCAAATGGCTGTACTTACCCTGAACCTCTAAGTGGCTCTATCATGTGTATCCGCCATTATATCCTTGGGGTCCCTAAGGGCCCACCTATGTTGAGAAATGGCAACCCTCAATCCCTAACCCTCAAAGCCCAAATCCTTAAACTCTTAAACCCTTAACCTCTAAACCCCAGAAACATATTAAACCGTAAAAGCCTAACCCCAAAGCCTGAAACTCCAAGCCTAGACCCCTTAAACCCAAACCCCTAAACCCTTACAGCCTCAATCCTGAAGCCTAAAGCCCTATGCCCTAACCCCTAAACCCTTAAACCCGAAACCCTAAATCCCTAAACCCTAATTCCCTAAACCCCTAAATCCCTAAACCCTAAACCCTAAATCCCGAAACCCGAAGCCCAGGAATGTCTCAGAGGAGACTCCGCTGGTCTTCATGCACCAATCTCGGGCGGGTGGCACCACCATCCGTAAGCTGTACCTGTCCAGCATTGTTGGGGTGTAGGGTTTAGGGTTCAGGGTTTAGGGTTCAGGGTTTAGGGTATAGGGTTTAGGGTTTCGGGCTTAGGGTTTAGGGTTTCGGGTTTAGGGTTTAGAGTTTAGGAAGGAGTTGTGGGTGGGATTAGGGTTTTAGGGTTTAAGGGAGCTGCGGGTTTAGAGCTTCAGATTTTAAGAGAGTTTTGGTTGAAGGGTTTAGGGTTTTAACGGATGAGGGTTTAAGGTTTTAGTTATTAGTTTGAGGGTTCAGGGCTTAGGGTCTAGGGTTTTGCTTTTAAGGGATTAGGGCTTGCCAGAAATTAGGGATCAGGGTTCTAGGGCGTTCTATAGGAGTATATGTGGAAATACAGGGATGGATTTATAGGGCATGGAGCTTTCAGAGATTCGGGGTCCCTTTTTGGGGGTCCCCAGAGTAAGGACTATAGTGCTTTGGGGTCTTCATTGGGGGTCCTCCCTATGTTTGGAAACTATCATTTTTCTTCGGGGTATGGAGCTTTGGAGACTGTAGGTTGAAAGAATTCCTAAACCCTAAACCCTAGACTTTTGAACCGTAAGAGGTGAAGTTTAGGATTGAGAGCTGCCAGTCATCAAGCAGATACGCAAGTGGAAGAGCCTTAGGGCCTTAGGGTTTGGGGTTTCGGGTTTATGGTTTAGGGTTCAGGGTGTTGGTTTGAGCTACTGTCAGCAATAGGCTTACCAGGGACCATAAATAGTGGACAGACGAGTCCCTTTGCTGACTTTAGAATTAATAATAACCTGTTCTCAAGAAGGACCCATGCCGATTAACTATATAAGGACATATTCATTGCAGCTCATGTGAATACACTCCCCCAAACTAACATGGAAACCCATATATAGCTCCTTTTTTAAGGGGCTGTAGTCTTTATAGGGCCCTTTTGGGGTTTCCATGTTAGTTTCCGGAAGGGTAGTAACGCAAGGTGTTTGATGGCTCCATGTTCTTGGGCTGAGGTCTTGGAAATCCCGCATGCAAGGTGAAATACCCTGAGGGTTTAGGGTTTGGGGTTTAGGGTTTAGGGCAAAGTTTATAAGTCATACCTAGATCGGGCCCTAAACTGTATAATATTGCCTAGACTAGGTGTTTTTGAGCCCGATATAGGGTAAGCTGTGGATCAGGTATTCCTTATATGACTTGGTTCTCCCTGGGAACATGACATTAGTTGATAGTTTCTTCTCATTCCAGTAGATCCCCATCGAAACCCCCTGCTGACTCCACTTCATGAAATCCATTCGACTTGGGAGCTCGCAAGCTCAGACCCCTTCACAGCGCGCGCCATGCAAAATCCATCTAGAAGATCTAGAACCATTCCGTTGGTAGTAGGCTTCCTACCAACCCACATCCAAAGGCCTTCAGCCCCTCGAACGTCCAACCCATGTTCAGGAGGTGGGCGTTCATTGTTAGGAAGATGGGTTTAGGGCGTAGGGTTTAGGATTAGCTTAAACGTTTAGGGTTTAGGGAAACCCACACCCTAAGCCCCTAACTCTAAACCCAGAACCCAAGATCCTACACCAGCTTAATGTTCCAATCGTAAGCCGCGCCTGCACTGGGTTGCTTTTGAGGAACTCCATGTGAGTAACCATGATATGGGTACCAGGACCCTCCTTGTACCCTTAATTGGGGATATATGGTCCCTAATAATGGGTACTTAGGCCCTAATAGAGGGCAGGAGGAGGGTCTAGGTATATAGTAAATAGTAAAGTCTCCTTGTCATAGTGACGTATTTTTGTAATATAAGTTCCCTATCACTGGGCAATTTAAAGCGACCTCACCCGACCTCACCCTAAATGGTTGTTTATGTAGAGAATGATACCAAAATGGCCTTAAATTGGGAATTGAACATATTCTAACTCCTATTTTTACGATATACCCATATTATGGCAACTTAAGCCTTAAACCCTATGTACTCACGTTTTGGTACCGTAGCTTAAGTTCCTTTACAGCAGCCCTAAACCCCCAAAACGCTAAACTTCTAATGCTTGAACCCTAGGTCCCAAACCCTAAGCCCTAAGAGTACCTTAGTTTAAGTTCGTTTGCAGCAACCCTAAACCCTAAACCCTCACAGTACCTTGATTTGTATAAGTTTCTTCACATCAACCCAGCGTGAGGCTCTTCAACGCCTCGCACAGCGCTGGCCTGAAAGCCCACATCCCCTGCTCCGGAGCGGGTTTCCTTAAAGGGGGGTTATATAGGGGGTTATCATAGGGAACGATTCGAGGGGTTATTAAGGGGGGTACCAGGCTTGGGGTTTTAGGGGGTTTTGGGTTTAGGATTTTAGGGGCTCTGGGCTCAGGGTATACGGTGGAGTTTTAGGGGTCTAGGGATTTGGGATTTAGGGTTTAGGATGTCGGGATTTAGGGATTTAGGCTTTAGGGTTTGGGGATTTCGGGATTTAGGGTCGAGGGGTTGAGAATGAGGGTTCAGGGGTTGGGGATTTAGGGATTTAGGCTATTAGGGTTTTGGGATATTAAGATGTTTGTGGAAACAGATGTAGCTTTGTGAAGTGTGCAATTTCAGAGGTTGTTGAATTTGGAGTTGGGCATGACATCTAGGGTTTAGGTTATGCACGAAGCCCGACATGTTGATTTCATCCGTCTGGCTGCTGTTAGGCCCTTTCTGATGAACTTATGGCTCCTTGAGCTATTGCACCCGTAAGCCTACGCCTCATGATCCAGACAGTATACACCCTGAAACTAAAACCAGTTTGATCATTTCTGGGATGCAGGAGGCGTCGACTGCCATGCTTTCAGCAAGGTCAAGAAGGCAGCAGCTTCTACGCTGCAGCCCAGGGTTTCGGGTTTAAGGGGAGATCTGCGCTTCATGAGTAGGGAATGGTGGACCTGATCCGGGGTTTAGGGTTTTGGGCTGATGTCGCACCCTGCATAACTTCATGGCTTCGCCTACTGCTCCCCTTTTGCTACTCCCCTAGGTTTCTCCTTATTTGAAGTTGTTGAGTCGCAGGATAATTGGGGTTGACTCAGGCTAAGTAGCAAATGGGCAGGCAAAAGGGGAACCCACAATAATCCCAATACCCTAGACCATAAATTCTAAACCGCCATATTAAGATTCAGTTTTTGAAGGATGAGGACCTGAGATTGAGGCTGTAGGGTGTGCGCTGCTTGGCATTTAGGATGTTGTGATGAGGGCTTGGGGTTTAGAGACAGCATGGCCCAACACCTCTCAACAGAGCTAAGAAGACCAATCGTTTTCGTACGTCTTGGAAACCCTAAACCCGCAAAGGGTCCATGTAGCTATATGGTATATACTTAGGGCCCCAGCGAGTTCCCATATACTTGCTTTAAGGCCCAGGTATATACCATATACCTATCCTAAGCCCTAAACCCTACCCCGTACCAGATAGATACATGGACCCTCTGGGACCCATAACGTCCAGGTAGGATTTTAGCGCCAGAGGAGTGAGGTCTGGGAGTGTGACGCAGGTTTGGGTTCAGGGTGTAGGGTTTAACGGTTTAAGGTTTTGGGGGTCTAGGGTTTAAGTTTTGAGGGTTTAAGGGTTTAGGGTTCGGGGTTCTGGCAATAAGAGTAGTACTGATCGTATTAATACTCAAATAACACTCTGGGTTGCCGTTAAGAAAGTTCAATTTAATTGCCATAATTAGTATGGGTGCATAGTGAATAATAGGGCTTTCCTTATTATAGTGGCTTCATAGTAGTGATGATCCTAATGATACTGAAGTAGTAGTAGCCGCGGTGAGCATAGCACCCAAAGACTCCAAGGATTCATCTTTGAAGGAATTTGAGCCCAAATTCTACATAACAAGAGGTCTTTAGGTTTGAGCCTCAGGGTTAGGGTTAAGGGTTCAAGATTAACGTTGTTAAGGGCTACAGGTTAAGGGCATAGGGTTGACCCTCACCCTCCTAAACAACAAGTACCCCTAACATAGTACCATCACAGATGAGGGGTATGGCACAAAGACCAGTATGGGTCGCGCAAGGAAAAGTGCAGCAGAGAAGGAGGCCCAGGCAGCAGTGAAGGTTCGCAAGGAGCAAAGCCAAACGATTAAGACTCTGGCAGACCATGCTTTGGAGCAGCTGAACCGCAAGCTCGCTCAGAAGCCCCTGCTTGTCCAGCATTTCAAGTCTTTGATGGTCATGGGCGCGTTTGATGCCGTAGACCGTCAGCAGCCAGAGGAAGCCATCGAAGAACCAATGCCTGGAATTGCGAACAAATTCTACCTCTTCTTTATGGGAGAGGTTTAGGAATGTTACTCAGAGAGGGGATTATTCCTTAGGAGGACTCTAGTGACTATTACTGGGTGGGGGGTCTGCCTAAATTATACCCCCCCAGATCAGAACCCCAAAAGGGGTTCCTAGTTGTTGGAAAGCCCTAGTGGCAAGGTCAAACGAGTAAAGCCTTCAACAGAACAATTGGGGGCTTAGGGTCGAGGGTGCCGACGATTTCACCCTGATCAATCTCAGCAATGGAGCAATGGTGCTTTAGTCGCCTCAACTTGAAGAAGCGCAGGACTAGAATTACGCCAGACACTCGAGACTACACCCAGCGGTTTATTCCCAGCCTATACCAGGAAGACTTGGGAAGTTCGGTGAGTGGTGCCTTAGGGGAAGAGGCCTTTAGCTGAAATCCAGCCTCTGGGCGCTAGCTTCTCGCCAATCCCTCACGATTCCGCACCATGACGCTCAGCATAGAATGCAGCTACTAGCACATTCCTTGCAATGGTATTACAACTTAATTCGAACAGGGAATGACTTATATCCCAACAATAGCTATAACCGTATTCGGAGACGTAGGGGCCTTGAAGTAGTTTACAAGTACAGCTCATAATTTGGGTTATATGCTTACCCTAAACCCCTCAACCCCCTAAACCCCCTAAACCCTAAACCCCTAAACCCAAAACCCTTAACCTCCAAGTAAAGCCAAGGTCTATGGCGGGCACTTCTGCTGGCACGAGCTGATGGGCAGCTTGTTTTCAAAGTATGCAATGTGATTTGTGGTTTAGGGTTTATCTTTTAGGGGTTTAGAGGTTTATTGTTTAGGGTTTTAGAGTTTAGGGTTTAGGGAGGGTATAGGGCTTAGTTTAGGACTTACGGCGTAGTAGTTGTTGCAGGTTTGTGGTTTAGCGTCTTCTTGATTTTTATTTGGGGGAGATTGGGATTTTAGGTCTCTGCCCAGCTTCTTAGGGAAGAAAACGGTAAGCAACATGGAATATGACATGGAAACTGACACTAACGGTCCATGTAATCAACCGTTCAGTACTTCGGATTTGGGTAATGGCAAGTCTGAACCCTAAACCATGGTTTTCCGTTATCTCCTTATAACCCTATATTATTGCCCTGTATTACCGGCAAGTCTTGTACCGGTTGCTTGTGGGTATACGAACATTGAGTACTAGGACCCTTAGGGCTTAGTGATTTTATAATCCTGGGCCAGAGGGTTATTCCATGTGATCTTAGGGTGTGGGGTTTAAGGTTTCAGGGTTTAGGGTTTCAGGTTTTAAGTGTTAGGGTTTTAAGGCTTTTGGTTATAGGGTTCAGGGTTTAGGGTTGAGGGCTGGCTGGAGGCCGAAACCCCAAACCCTGAACCCTCAACCGTATGAGGGGATAAGCCTTCTAGGATGGTACATTGTCGAGGGCTGTGCGCAAGCTGGTTTTTCAGCTCCGAACCTAAAAAGTGGTAATGGTGGACTTAAATTTTGGGTTGGGCCCCAACCCACTAATACTGGTATACTAGGAATGCATAAGGACCTTAATATAATTACCATGTTCTCTTGTGGTCACTATTGGTGGGTGGGGGCCCAACCCAACTTATATTGTAGCTTCCATTTTCCTTTCCATTATCCCTATATAATCCCTGTATAATAGCTTGGGTTTTTCTACCCGCTAACACAGCGAGTTTGTTGAGACATATCAGGGAGTCGAGTATAACTTAGGGCTTATCCTCGTGGAGAGTCGGGGGGACTTGGTAGGTAGGTGTAGAATGGGCGTAGCTGGGTGTATTATGTAGCTTATAGGGCTATCAGTATACTTAAGCAGGTTTCCCTGACCCTGAGCCCGAAAACCCTAAATAATGTTGTAGTTTCCATTTTCTTTTCCATTATTGCTAAGTTCCCTGACCCCCAGATTTTGATTAAGGGGTATCGGGCTCTTGGGGGCATGCTGCAGACGTTGCGCATGTGTGAAATGGTTCGCCAAGCAGAACCCCCTTAAATCCTAAGCCTTAACAGCTATAACCTATACCTTTAGCCCTACCTAAACCCCAAAAGTATGCAAAACAATGGCGAATAACAGCCATAATGGCCATGACTTTACCTACTTCAGAGTCCAGCCTTAACCCTAGCCCCACATGACGCAGAGCTAGACTGCAAAATGCGCTTTCTCTCCGCAACCCAAGCTGACAACCTGCAAGCCTAAATTTCACGGTTTAGAGTTTAGGGTTTAGGGTCCAGGACCCATGCATATATGGAGTGTGCTGTACCCCAACTTTTGAAAGTTGATAGTTGCTCCACCAGCTCCCCCTAAACCACCAACCTTTTTGGCTCCTCCTTCATCAGCCTCAATACGCCCTAAGCATCGTCAACAAGCGCCGGGGTAGTTTAGGTGGTAAGGTTAGGAGAACGCATTTACAACACCCTGAACCCTAAATCCCAAACTCTGAACCATAAACAGTAAACCCTAAACCC
>CAJNIZ010007449.1:0-11133 GCA_905231905.1 Symbiodinium pilosum
AAGCCCTTGAAGCCCCCCCCTTAAAAGTGCTTCGGATCCACCCCCCTCCGTCTTGAAAACTTCCCACGTAATGTTCTTGCAGGTCAAGGTTCATCAGGGGCTTCATGGCGTGCCGCATTTCTGGCGGTGGCATTGTTTGTGGATTCTTTTGTGGATGGTGAGACCGCTGCCATACACCCTAGACCCCTGAAACCTATGCTGTAAATCGTCTGGCTATTCTTTTTGTGTCTTCCTCTAAAATATGACTTGTCTGGCAGGCCGAATGTTCTTTCTAACGTCGCTCTGGGGCACTAATGAAGTTCATAGAGTGTGGACGCATATCTGTCATCAACTTGTGCCAGGCAGTAAAGCTGCACTGTTTGACCAATTGTAAGGAGGTTTTGCGTGGGTAGTTTTCACGCGTGAAAACGACATATGGTTCTTGTATACCTTCTAGCTTTGTAAATTTTACCAAACGTCATGTGTGATGATGTTCCAGGCGGAGGCCAAGTTGCAACAAATCGTGGGGCATGCGAAGAAAAATTGGAGACCACACTCATTTTTTGTTCCCTGATTTCCGTTGGGCAACGATCAGCAGGTGACCAATTTCCTTTATGTGAACATCAAGCCTTTTGCTTGTTAAGCGCCAGTCGCTCCCCACTCCATTTGTCAAACCAACAGCTGAAAACAAACATGAAACGACCAACCATAGATGTTTTGCTCGTGAGTTGGCAGATAACTTGGCCTTGTCCGCGTGTTTCCAGCTTGGTAGCAATACTGGAAGTTCAATGCACATTTGACTAGGGATGCAATGTTTGGATACCTTGGATGTATGGCCATATTGAAGCTTACTTTGCACGCCCTCAGCGACATGGATTCGCAACTAAAAATTTGAACTGTCACTGATCCAGCGCAGAGTGCTAGCGCTGAAGGTCATTCAGCGGGTGGATGGGTCTGCGTGCAGCAACAGTGGGAGCTTCCCCAAAACCACCCTTTTCTAAGAGGCTATCTTCAAACCTAGACCCTCAACCGTGACCCCCAAACTCCAAACCCTCAACCCTAAACCCTGAACCCCCCCAGAAAAACCTTGGACCCTTCACCCTTAGAGGGGTCCCTTTTTTTGGGGCTGCCTGCGGGGATGGCTTTGCAGTCCGGAGCGGATGTGCTTTCAAGCAAGGCGCAAGCGGATGGATGCTTGAGCTGGGTTCGGGTAGGTCTTCTACATTATGGAAACGACAGGGATAATTCGGGATAATACCCAACCGTAAGCCCTAAACTGATGGAAAATCAAATTTCAGAGCTAAGCTGGGTGGGTGTTTCGATCTTAGAGTTTAGGGTTTGGGGCTTAGGGTTTAGGGTTTGGGTTTTTGGGGTTTAGGGCTTTGTGGGATTGTTGTCCGGTTATTGCTTGTTGAGGCCTATATTTCAAACCCTCTTTTGTAGATGTGAAATTCTACTGAGACTCAGGGTTTCCCTTGTCCAATGGGCCCATGACATGTGAAAAGCTTGCGCTGGAGGTCGCCAAAAAAATGGGGATACCTTCTTGGGGGTACCCATGAGGATCATCGTATTTTGGTGCCTAGACTGGGGTCCCCTGTTTATAGCCACACTACCAATCAAGTGCACTTCTCAGCATTGACATTTGATTCAGAGTTTTGCACTCTGAATGCCCTAAGCCTTAATGTCTCCAATCAAATTGAGGCTGATTCTACTTTCCAGAAAGAAGGACGAAAGATTATATCGTTTTCCCCTGCTTCTGCAATGTTCTTCTTCCTTGTCGCGTTGTGTATAGGTTTAATACTCCTTAAGAGCTTGGGCCTTGGGTCTGAGGAGACCTCCCGCAAGGAACCATTCACATCCTGTCCGACAGATATTAGCGTGATTCATGTTGGGGCTGAGCTGCAGTGTCCCTTCTATCTTTCCGCACGTGGTGTAAGGATTTGCATGATACCTTCTCCGAAAAGCGCCCTAGAATGTCTTGGAACAACGTCAGGCTGGCGGCGCAAGTGACATGAGCCGTTCTGGCCAGTACCAAGTGAAAGCTGTTCATGTGGGTTGAGTTTTAAATTCCGACATATGTATAATTGCCTTAGGCTTCCGCAAATCCAGGCACTCCCAGCCATCAGGAAATACAAGGTTCAGATTCAAGATGCTTTCTAGTCGTTAGTCACCGTTAGTCAATTGAGGGCATGCAGGTGGGGCGCAAGCCGTGTGGACAGTGGCCAATGGTTGCATGCCCACGACGTAGGTTGTGAGACAGCTCACTATTCTGGAGGGACCGAAAGTGCATGTTTGCGTCCTGCATTGCATGTTTGCATTTGCATCGCTGAATGCTGCCATTGGAGCATATTGGATCCGTTGCGCAGTGTGTGTCGAGCTAGAATCCATGTCACGCACAGAAATTTTTCTGAGGGTTTTGCTGGGCTGGCTAGCAAAGCGTTCTGCCTGTCTTGGCAGCAATCCTTTGCTGGGCAGACCTGGGTCGGCAGTTACCAGGCTCAAGGCATTCTGAACGGAGCTTCCTTTGATCTTCCGCTCACCATGGCTTCGCCACCCCCAAGCCCTACTGGCAGCGGCTCCACAACATGGCAAGTGATCGACAGCGGGTCAGACGATCCAATTGAACGTCTGGAACTTCGCATTGGAAGCCTTGTGGTTTCCCCAGTCGACTTGTTGTCGCAGTTCCAGGAATTTAGAGAAAGCATGTAGGCCTGAGCTGATGTCTCAACAAGTTGCTTCCGCTTGATTACCTCGCAGGGCTGTGTGCAACAAATATCTGCAAATGCAAGGTGACGTATTTCGGGCCGAGCGCTCATGACGTGATCCGGAAGTCCATGCAGCAGGACCAGCTCAATTCTGAGAACCTGATGAAGATGGAGGATGATCTGAAACAGCAGGGCGACTGGGAAGCCGCCAACCGTATCGCCAAGAACTCAGTCTGCACCGGTTGCGTTTCTGATGAGGAATCTGTTTTAAGGGATGCTGTTGTCAGAGTTAGTTAGCTGAGGTCAAGTGCGTGCGGGATGCTTCCAGTCATTCTCTTGATCAAGTCCTTCCGATGCGACGGCACCTGCAAGACATCGCTGAGCTACTTGAAGACATTATGGTGCCTGAAGTACAGTCAGACGCGAGTGCGCTTCATGAGGTCATGCGCGATGTGCAGAGCTCTTCAGAAGCCGCGCGCAACATTGCCATGCTTGGCAAGCAGAAGTTTGAACAAGTGTCACAGGAGCTGCATAAGATTCAGCAGCAATATCAGGCAAGCAAGGCAAAGGCAGAGCAGAAGCGCGAGACAAATCAGAAACTGGCTGATGAGAAGGACCGAACTTCCAAACAACTGAGTCGCGCATGTGTAGCGAATACAGGCATATCCGTCACTTCTGGTTCAGTCACATTGGGCGGGAGCGGTGGGGGTGTAGCAGCCCTTGCTGGTGGGGCTTCTTGGGTGGCGAGCGTTCCAGGCATTGGCGCGGCTCTCACTACTACTACGGCAACAACATCATCAGCAGGTGGTGTGTGGGGAGCGCTTGGTTACACTGTGACAACAACCTCGGTGGCCTTCAACCCTGTTGGAATTATGGTGGGAGTAGCTCTCGCGCTCGGCTTTGGTTTGCTTGCCGTGAAGTCTGGTTGTGATGCTTGTGACTACAGTCGTCAGAGCAGAGCACAGAAGCCTTGCTCGAAAAGAAGGCGGCCGAAGATGAAGCTGCGGCATGCCAGGCTACCATCGAGACGTCACAACAAAATCAGGAACTTGCGGGCCAGATGGTAGATTCAGCCAGGACCCACGAGGGCCTGTGGTATGGCGTTTCCAAGTCTGCCGAACAGGCTGCGCATGCCTTCAAGACGTTGAAGCGGACCAGTGCGGGTGGCCCTCGTCAGCACCGGTTCAACAAGAAGATGGAGGATTATGCCCGGGACCTGATGACTCTTGTCAAGGCTCAAGAGTTGCTGTCATGTGTTTCATGCTTGGAATTCCTTCAGGCAGCACGTGGGGAGATCTTGCAGAGTCAGTAAGAAATTCGGTACCCTTTAACCTCAGTTCCCGTAGAAGCAGTGTGAATGGCTGCGCAGGCCATTGACGAGTATCTCTTCTACCTTGGCAAGAACAAGTTCTTTCCACCAAACTATCCACTGGATCGCATTCTGACCCCCGAGAGGTACAATGAGCTAGACAGGCAGTGGCGTGCTGCCGAGAGACAGATTCAAGTGGGTACCCCTAGGTCCCTGCCAGCCTGAACGGCCTTGGAATCCATTTCGATCCAGGCCGGATGCCTTAGAGCCGAGTTTCGTATGTGCATACTGTACAGTCATTTCTGATACCATGGACGTCTGCATGCAGAGGCTAAGCTGCAACTAGGTGATCCATGAGGTGTCTTGACAGAGCTTTGAGATTGCTGTGGATGAAAAGAAGGGGATATGCCAGTTTGTCACAATGGTGCACCGAGAACCTAGAAATAATCCCATCACGTCCTTCACATGATCCTTCTTTTGATAAAGCCTTATATATATGGTACCGCCAAGCGGAGCCTGTCATCAGTTTCCTTTTCTGTGAATTTCTATCGCTTAACGGGAGTGGGGGGGGTGAACATAGGGTACCAAGATGACACCATGGCTCTTTGATTCCACTATGCTTTTACGTTGATTGCCCGGAATATTCGGACCTTCATCACGTGAAGCAGCTACTCGACTCATTGCATGTGACGAGCCGCTGCGTGGGTTCCAGGTTGCACGGGTCGGTGTAAGTTATCATATACCCTATTATAGTATAGTAGTTCCGTTCCCCCCATAGAACCCCAAAACACTTCCCAAAACAGGGGCTTGCTGTATCATGGAAACCTCTACATGTGCGGACCCAACTCGAGTCGAAGCTCTTAGCCTACAGAAACTGAATGCGACGTGCTTCTGGGCAGATTTGATCGTTTTCGAGACGCAAGTGTCTCCAAACCTAAGCCCTGAGGAGAAGCCAACCCTTGGTACCGCTGTATCTTAAGTCCATATATGGTAGTTTCCAGTTTCTTTTCCATTATCCCCATATAACCCCTACATAGCCCATCTGTGTTCAGAACCTCTCCTCGCCATGGGCTTGCCTCGATGAAGCATGCAGGTGACCCGGCAGCATTTTGGCGATTTCCCTAACTTAGAAAACACGGATTACGTGGGTTCCTGTATCTGTCATTCCGTGGGCACCAACTGAAGCCCGCAACGATCCATGTTAATGAAATGTTGATGCCTAATGTTGAAGTCTGCAGTGGCACAAAGCTGACGGTTGTCATGCTTGCATGCTTGTCAGGGTTTCTGCATCTGTAAGTACAGGGCAACAGGGAGGGAAAGAAAAAGCGAGAGAAAGAGAGGGAGAGAGAGCGAGTATCAGAAAAAGGGGGCCAGGATCAAACTCAACAACTTTTCTGATCCTGCCGCGTAGTGCTGCGCGCTGAAACCGAAATGCCAAGAAGACCGGTGACACTGATTTGCAGGCGAGGAGGACCACGAGGCCATCTATGCAGTCTTGGCGCTGCCAGCCCCTGGGTCTGATACAGTCGTGCCGTTGTTAAAGGTATAATAGTATAGGTGATTGCATACTTTGGGTGCCTTTTTGGCGGTAGCATACGGCGTTTGGCTTGATAAACCTAGTAAGGAATTCAATAATATCCCCTAATGAGTACACCACGCCGTTTACAACGTCTCGCTTAGTAAGCTCATATACAGTTTTTTTCAGATTTCACGCTTGTAAGACGCTATTTAGTTTCGGTTGTTTTTTGGTGTGAACATAAGCCCAACATTTTTGTTTGAAGTTGCTCTGGACTATTGAATGCTATTTTCACTGTAAGCGCTGAACCCAGCACCCACAAAAGTCAGGTCTTTGCATTCCGCATTATGTGGACCTTGCATCCTACTTGTAAAGCTTCGGGAAGCTTTCCCAAAGTTGACTACCAATCAGCAAGGTCGTGCTGATTTTCGTTGGAAAAACACCTAAGACAGCAAGAACCAAAGAACAATCCTTCGCCTGCAGCACAAAAAGGGTGGCCAGAATGGGCTCGGTAAGGCTCCGGGGAAGGGATGAGCAATATGGGGTCAAAGTTTTTTTTGGGTGCCCCAACAAGGGATGATTGTTTCGAGGATCGCCCGCCGAGGTGCACTTGGCCGGCCCGCAGGAGGAGGAGGTTTTGCCAGATGCCCAGCAGTACGGTCTGCTGGCGTAGCTTTCACAAGGGCCCTGATGGAATGTTTAAGGATATAAAAGGATATACAAGGACATATTGAGTTAAGGTGCTATGGTTGATGGCAGCTTGGGGTATGGCGGCCCAAGCTTCCGGGAGCCTTCTGACGGGTAGGGGTCAAGGGTTGAGGGTTTTGGATCGGATTTAGGGTATAAGCCCCGCAATCCCCAAGCTTTGAGCCCCAACCTTCTGTGCTTCAGAATGAGTTGCAGCACTCATCTGAGCATTCATGTTGTTTCGGCGATGTCCTGGCACGTTGTGGATAAAGAGATGGGGAACGTAGCGGCGTAGCGCTTCCGCACGTATGACCCAACTGCCAGGATTCGGGCTTCTCAAAATTTCGTTTAACGTCATATTGGGGACTGCAGTAATTGAAGAAATCAATACAAGTGATGCTTGACAAGGGCCCGTGCGATCGCAAGCGACCTGCCTGCTCAACTACAGATCAAGGCCTGAATTCCAATGGAATTGTTCAGGTTTGGGGCTTCTGGTTCTGGTTCGGTTCCCTAATTTTAAGGACATACCCTCTGACACAGACTTGTAGGAAGGCTATGCTGTTTTGGATTATGTTTTTCGCAAAGCACAGAAGAAACTCACAGCATCAGAACCTTCCATAGATTATGGTAGGATTTGCAGAAAGGTATGGGTGTATTCCTGACTTGGCGTCTTAGGCCTCCAAGGATACAGAGTTTACAATGCGATGCCCATCTTCCTACGATTTAGTCGGTGGATAGTTAGATGACACGTACAGCCAACATTTCAGAGTTAATGATGTCTGAAATGGGATGTTTTTCACATGTCATCTCTGCAGAGCAGACTACATGTGGCAGTTTCCAGAAACAGGGGGACCCCAATTAGACCCCAAAGGATTAGAATCTTTGTTGTGCGGACCCCCAATAAGGTACCCCTAAGTTTGGGAAACTCTCATGTAGAGTTCCGCAGGGATTCCTCCGTTTCCGCGCCATGACATCAGGATTAAATTTGCCAACCGTCATCAGCTCTTCCAGTTTGCTGGAGCCAGTATTTGAGGGGTATATATGTGTATATATTAATAGAGGTGTATATCAGTATATGGTGTAGTATATCAATTGGAAGATTTGGGGCAGTATCCAAGGTAGAGGTGTTCAGCGCCAATAGTTGCAGCTCAAGCTCCCAGTTTCTCATAGCTGCCAAGCCTCCCAAGCTCAGACTATAGTCCCCCTTAAGTAGATAGAATATGGGGTATATGGGGGATCTTATTCTAATATGCCCAAAGCCATATTCTATCTACTTAATTGGGGACTATAGCTTCCAAAAAGGGTTTAGGTTGAGGCAAGGCACTGGGACTAAACCTCCCTACGTTGCTTTCCGCTCCATTTAAGTGGACTCTATTAGATGATTCGACAGCCTCTACATTGTTACATTTTCCAACATTGTACTATGGCCCCTAAACCCTAAACCCTCAACATCATGTACTACGCTTCTTCTTTTTCTTCTTGTTGTCGTTGTTGTCGTTGTCGTCAGCGGTCAGCATCTCGGGGAATCATGTGGTAGCCTAAATGCGACACGGTTTTACGTTTTGTGGTTGCCGAGGACCGCCCAATTCTTCACATCATAATTCACATCATAAAGTGCTGCCGTCACACCTTGGCTATCATGACAACAACAACAGCAGCAGCAACAATGCAATTCTCAATGTTCAGCTTCCCTTCGCCGTGGCATAGGATCTTCCTACTGCAAACCTGCTGCGAAGTTGTATGCTTTACTTACAAAGTTTCTGGCATTTGGTGGGAGGGACCGGATGAGCAAAAGTCTAAACTCCTGAAAGGGGAGTATATAGGGGATTATATAGGGGAGTACTATAAGGCTTATTAAGGCGGATACTAGGAGTTTAGACAGTGGCTCAGATGATTATACTAGGTTCCAGGGGTTGGCGTTACAAAAACGGCCTTATTAACGAACGCACGGCCTAGACCGCCTCATCCTCTACAGTCTACGCCCTAAACCCTGTGCCGATAAACCCCTAAATCCCAAACCCTTAACGCTGAATTCCAAACCCTGAATCCTGAACCCCTTGTCCTTAAACCCTTAATCCCAAACCCCTATTCCCTAAACCCCTTGTCCCTAAACCCTCAACCCTAATCCCTAAACCCTAATCCCTAGACCCTAAACCCTAATCCCTAAACCCCAATCCCTAAACCATCATTCATTCCTAAACCCTAAACCCCAAACTCCTTGAAGCAGGCAGCCTTGGCGTTGGCAAGGATCCTTGCGCATCCGGGGCGAGGCGGCGCCCCCTCCATCTACGATTGCAAGCATAGACCCCTATGGTTTAGGGTTTAGTGGGGTTCAGGGGTTCAGGGATTTGGGTTTAGTTGAGGTGTTTGAGGATTTGGGTTTGGGGTTTGGCAATTCAAGTTTAGGGATGTGGGGTTTAGGCATTTGGGTTGGGTTAAGGGATTAGGGTTTAGGGTTTCGGGTTGCGTGTGATTGAAGGGGGAACCAGATAAAATGGGGCTGTGCAAGATTTCCTACATCTGCAGTAGGTGTGGGTGGCTGATGTGAGATCTCTCATGCTGGTGGGTGTGCGCAGTTAGGGCCCATGGTTAGGACCTTAGACCATCCGTGCATGAAGCTGTCGGGTGAGGTTCCCACCAATCCAAAGCGATACCCAGACCCCTGGGAGGATCTAAAAATTAGATCCCCCATATAGACCCATTATAACCCCTATATAATCTTATATAATTCCCCATATGGTTCTAGGGGATCTAATTTTTAGATCCTTTTGGGGGTCTGGGTAGTGAACCGCAATGGCCAAGGTTCAGATATCTTTTCTTCGCAGCCTAACCCAATACAGAGCATACGGTCACTTTACGCGTCCTTCAAGCTCGGTTTTCAACCTTCTTCCAGACCTGTATCATGTAACTTCCCGTGAAATGCATGTAGCCCGTGGCAAAACAGCACCTGGCAGATGCTACACGTGCGGAAACGCTGGACTTTGAGATTGAGGCGATGTTTCCTGGCAATCGGTTGTGTCCGCTGGAGTTCAGGATAAGTTTGTGAACAGTGCTCGGTGAGGAATGAAGGAAGTGATCCCTTAGCAGCCCCCACATACTTCTCATTATCGTCCTTGTAGCCATTACCCCCTTGCCGCCCCCCACCAAGCATAGGAAGTCTTGGCGGTTTAGGACAGGGTTTGGAGTGCGTGCGTCTCTAATGTCACATGAACGTTCCCATGTCGTTGCCTTAAAGTCTCATGCTTGCATTTTTCCGACAGTGTGGTGCTGTCAGCAAAACTATACCATGTTCTTTTGACCTCTTAGTTCTCAGGATGTGGTTTCGTTGCTGGCACTGGCGTCGTGACTCAGCAGGTTATTTTGACGTTTGTTCTGTCCTGACCTACATCCAGTGTTCTCTTCTATCCGCCTGGGGCCTGGGGCCAGTTTCGCTAAGCAGGACTGTGGTACAGGGTTTTCATCCAGTGATCCAGTAACGGTCTTAGTATTCCAGTAATTCGCAAAACAGTCATCATTGTCTTCGGGGAACCTTAGGCTTACTCTTTTCTTTGCGAGTCATGGTATTCTCGTACGTCGTATACCTACTCCACGGGTCAGTTGGGGAAGAGGAGGAGTAGCAGCTGTAGCAGTATGAGGATGCCATGGGGAGGGGAGGGAGAGGAGGAGGAACGTTCCGACATTCTGCAGGTCTCCAAGCTTCAGAAGCCCAGACCTCAGTGACCCATGGATCTTCAAGTAGCATTATGTCAGAAACATGTGGAGACTATGTGGATTCTATTAGGTCTTGTAGAGAGTCTGTACCGTGCGCCTTTTCGCTGTTGTGGGCAAGTGAGATCTTGTGAAATATTGTCAATGTTCGTGGTATTCTCATTTTTTCGATGGGTAGCATTGCAGTAATTAGTGGCATAGGTGGCAGCGGTGGCAGCGGTGGCGGCGGTGGCGGCGGCGGCGGCGGTGGTGGTGGTGGCTGTAGTCATGGCAAGGGCGATGGTGTTCATCGGTTGCCGTTGTTGTAAACCCATTCTGTCAAGCCCTACGACCTATTTCCTGCACCAACCAAACCCTCTAAACCCTAAACCCTAAACCCTAAAAAAGCTGCAAGCTCTAAGGGAAGCCTGGATCGACGCCCCCTTCGCTGCGATGGACTTCGCGGCCGCGAGGGCCCCAGGAGGGATTTGAGCCATAGTCTAAACTCCTTAAAGGGGAGTATATAGGGAATTATATAGGGGACTACTATAGGGGATATTAAGGAGGATACCAGGAGTTTAGACTATGGCTCAGTTGTGTTTCAGGACCTTGGGCAGGTGGTTTGTAGGTAGTGTTGGGTGTTCAGGTGTCAGGATTTTGTTTTTGGGTGCTGGGCTTGGGTTTAAGGGTGGGGGCTTAAATTTAGACTTACAATGCCTAAAGGTTGTTGGGATTGGGAGGTTTCTCAAAATGGCAGTAGAGTAGGACATCTAGACCTTTAAGTAGCGGAGGTCGAGCAGAGAGTCCCCATTAATCCGGGATGATGCAGGAATGGTTATGAAAAATCCAAGTTGGGTTTGGATTGGTGCATCCTAGGGCTTCAAAATGTAGATTCTCTTGTTGAATGTAAGATCTTTTTGCTCAAGGCTAAAAGTTCATGGGCTCAGGGTTTAGGGGCTAGAGTCAAAGATAGGTCGAGGGGTCTTGGCATAAGTCTATGCAATGGACGTCGTCAGTTTTTGTTCGATGGCTTTGCCCGAAGCCCTAAGCTTTGGGTACTGCCCCCGCCAGTAACAGTCTATATTAGGGGTCCTATTAAGGGCTATATGTAACCATATTATAAGTATTATCCCACTGTTACTGAGGGGGGGCAGTACCCAACCTAAACCCTACATCCTTGAGAGTCTCAGGTGAGGTATATTTTATTTGGGGGTACTATGGCACCCAATATAGGGTAAGCTTATATCCTC
>CAJNIZ010007450.1:0-16114 GCA_905231905.1 Symbiodinium pilosum
GGATTCCAGCTGCCACGACGGGCCCAGGAACTCCTCATGAGGGCAGCTGCCACGACGAGCCCAGGTGCACCCTCCCCCTTAATTTGCATGTACGTTTTCACGCCCTGTCACTGGCTGTCTTCGGTGCCAGTGACGGGCCCTCACCCCCCTGCAAACATGTGGACATGCAAAGAAACTGAACTTCATGCATGGACCTTGGCACAAAGGTGTTACACACACACACACACACGCACACACACACACACACACACAGAGGCCAGAAAGCACGCTTATGTACAGGTCATTCCTCATGTAGGAAATGGCATGTAGACATCGCATTTATGATTCGAGATGTGAACATGACAAAACCATACAAAACCATTGCTGTTCTAATGGTTCTCGATCTTCAGTCGTTGCAGTTGTTTGTCTTTATTCTGTCTATGCCTAAACAGCTCAGCCCTGGTACCTTGGTACTCCTCTAGGACTCTAGGAGCCCAAGGACCTCCTCGGTCCTCCAATTAAACCAAACTGCCTCAAGACTGTGTGCTGAAGCCTAAGTTTCAACCCCCGCGCTCCGGGAGGTCTTGGCCGATCTGCGACTTGCTTGTGCCAATCGCATCGTGGGCCAAATAAGCGAGGTAGTGGGTCACCCTGGCCGAACATGAAAAGCTACATCAAGGACTACGGATCATTTGAATCGTAGGTCCCTCGATGCCAATAACTAATAACGATTAATCCGCAGAGAACTGAAATCAGCCACAAGAAGGACAGGCAGGGCAGGACCGCGCGAGAGTCGGGCGCACTTTCGTTATTGTGATGGTGAGTTTCATCATAATTTCTGTGACTATCTTATGACTTTCAATGAGGAGTCTGTAGCTACGATGACGATCAGTACCATAAGGAGATAGAATCCTTGCACGGATCAATGAGTTGTGACAATCTGCCTACGTCTGCCCACGGTACTCTTGCAACATAGTCTCAGCTCCCTGAGGCCTGGAAACGTCACCAGGCGCAAGCCAGCTGACCTCTGGGAGTTCCGTTAAACATTGAATCCAACGGAATGGGGACGCGAGATTGCAGGAATAAGTATAGGGAGCATGCCCCTGCAAGAAGCCAGAGGATCGTCACCCCGATTTGTAGCAATCCCTCACAGGAAGAGGCGTTTTCCTTTAGCTGGTACTTGACCTCTCCAGCGGTGGGGCCGGTTGGCTGAAAGCCCAGGCCAGGTCTCGAATTTGTCGGATTGCATGCTTTAGAGTTAAGGCTTTGCTGAAAGCACGCCCGCTTTATGTGATGTCCGTCCTGCCTGGAAATTTGAAAATTGAGATAGACTGTTCGCGAGATGACAAAACTGGAGGCAAGGCCATAACAGGTCTGGTATGTTCGTCCTCTAACTCTAAAGGCGACAACAGTAGCAGTGAGCTTCTGTGACATTGCGGTCACCCTCCTACCCGTCTCGCAAGTCAATATCCTGAACCCTCTGCTGTAAAACATCCCTCGTCATGCTTCACCTCCCGAAAAACAGCAACTCGATTTTCAATCATGCTGGTACGACCTACCTTGCGCTCTGAATCCTCTAAAAAAACATATCAACAGCAAGCACCTCACCCCCCAGCTCTTCGAAGTCTGTGTCTTCATCAACGAAGGCCACCTCGAATATTGTGACGCGCCATTGGAGTCACACAAGCGACGAGTGCTGGCCCCAAGCTATTATGTGCTAGCAAGGGAAATCTTGCGGAGAATATTTCTCAGTCTCATTGACAGCCACTATAGGCGAGCGGAGGACCTTGTAGCCAAGAGACCTGGGATACGCTGGCAATCATGTCGTCGACCAGAAACGCAGCCTTGTGTTCAACAAACTGTGCCCATGCTCATGCCACCCAGCCCGCAACGCAAGCCCCGATGTTTAGGGTTCTCAATATGATTAGGAAATTCATGTTGCAGACCGAGTTGGTGTGACAAACGCAGCCAGGCCACAGGTGTGGTCTGCTCCGTGAGGGTAGATACTGTGTAGATGAGGAGGTGGGTACTGTTCTCCTTGATGGTCTCCGCAGGGATCAGCTCCTCGCGCACGTAGGTGAAGCTTCAAGGGTGTGTCCGGCCGTCAGGCGGACATGTTCATGGGTATGACTCCCTCGCTGCACGACATGATATAGTGGCCTTACCTGTGGATTCAACCTAGAAAGACTGCCGGTGATTCTGGTGGATTTGCCTTGCTTCTTGTTGCTTTGGGAGGTGGTCTCCGGAATTGGCAGATTCTGGTCCTGAACATTAATGTGAGTCATCTGCAAAGCTTCTGGGGTCTCTGGCTTTGATTATCTGGCTCCCTTCAGGCATCATTGGGCAAGCCACCTGGTTGGTCCCGACCGGCGTCTCTAGGCCAAGTGCCTTGGTGAGAAAGCGCGAGACAATACCCAGACGGTCTAGACTGATCCTGGCAAAGCTCACACCACTCCCTACCATGATCTCAGCAATTTCAAGTCCTTGTGGACACATTGAAACTTTCATCGAAGGACTATAACCGAGATTAGGATGCACCCTGTTGCAGAAGCTTGTATGAAAAGATGCTCTCGCTCCCCCCGAGTCCACACAGGAACAGGCGAAGAAGGTGCAAGCCAGATTGGATGAAGCTGCATGCAAAGATGCTGTAAAGCTCAACAGCGCCATGGACTTCGACGCAATTCGTACTGCGGCCATTAATTAGCTGGGAGCCTGTTGCACTAATGTACTTTTTGCCGGTATTTTCTCATTCCAATCAGTACTTTCATCTTTCCGACGCCCCTGCCGTGGTCTGACGAGCATCCGTGCGGACCACGCCAGCAGCATCTTCCGCGAGATAAAAGCGGTAGTGCACTACCTGCAGGCTCATTTCCGTCACCGCGCCGGCTCTCAAACTTATGGGCCCTGCTACCCTTGGGGTGTAAGTAGAACCTAATGTTGGCCCATGCTCACAAGGATTGATGAAACGCCCATAATATGGATGTTGACTCCCAAACTTGGCAGAAGTTTAGACCTGTTTGACGGCCAGGCTTGCTCCCCCCCCGCGCCCTTAGCCTAGGGGATAGTGCATTTGGATGGAGAGAATCGCAACCGCAACAGCCTCAGACTCGTCAGAAGGGGCATGCCAGTCGACAACCTCAGTAAGCTTCCTGTTCCTTCGGCTTCCACGAACACTCAGCAGGAAAGGAAATGATTAATGATCACTCAACAACCCTGTGGAGAACTTCTTGGACTGCCTACGATGCAGAATAACCGGTGCACAATGCATGTGTCTAGCTACGACAGCGTTTGAAAGATGTGGTGATACAAGGCTCTTGAATGGTATGCACTCTGCGGTCCGGCACTTGATGCCTGTCCTGAAGCGTGCCATTTAAGCGGCGCCCCAGCTAAACACGCTGGGCAACCCCTCCGAGATCGTTCTCGTCCAGGTCTCGGTCCGTAAAGCTCGTGATGTTCACCTGAGCAGCTAGCCTCTGTCTTTTCTGGCCTTGCCATTGTGACGGTGATTGTCGCGTCTCTCTCTGTCCAAAGTTTGCCTTCACCTTCTTACCTGTTGAAACCACACAGAAACACCCTTTAAGCAATACCTTGCCCTCCTCCTCCGCCTTTTCCTCCTGCTGCCGCTGCCACTGCCACCACATGCTACCGCTATATCACACCAAAAACGACCCTTCTGCAAAAATGATGACAACCACAACTATCACCTTGCATTGGTAATGAACCTTATTGATTGGGGGCGGGAAGCTTTTCACCGAATGAGGTTCTGCAGGTGTTCTTCGTCAAGGGGGGGGGGCTTGGATAAAAGGCTGCAAACAATACTTGCGAGACTGAAGCAGACCAAGGAGACCAAAGAGCCACAAACCTTCACATTTCATACATTTCGTTTGGTTGGATGTTGCCTCTATTATGCCTTGAGAGTGTATTCAACTTGGCCGCCCTGTTCGGAGTCCTCCTGTGTTGTTGCGGGTATCTGTTAAAATCGAGGCCAATACATCTGAAAAGCCGCCTTAGCCACAGTGTCGTTGATCTCAATCACCACGGGAGTAGTTTGCTCGTAGAACATGGATCGAGAGTAGACCTGAGCGGGCTCAGCACCTGCTCTCCACTGATACCAAACCTTGGGATTTCGCACCTGAGAAATAAAAATGGCGCACACTGCTCTTGGGCTGCGGCAGCTATGTACCAGAAGACCCCAATCTGCATGTCCTGAGGCTGGGATTCATGAGATCCATGAGGTGTCTTGTAGCATGAACATTTGCGCACCGGCGGCCTTCAACTTTGAGCACAGTTTCGCTGCATGTTGTCATGGGCGTAGGCCTTACACGCCTAACAAATGCGGGCATCAATCATCTGGTTCTGCTTGATACGACTTAAGCGGAGATAGGCTCAAGCTGGTGATTGGGAGAATTTGGCCCATTCCAAGAGCGTACCCTGTCTGTGAGTCCAGGAATCACAAGACTAGATTGCAACCAATGTCGTGCTAAAACCCCTCGCACTGAAGGCAAGTCTCTGGTGTCACGGACACGCTGTTTCCGCTGCCCTTTGGCACGTCATTGTCGAGCCTGGACTCCAGAAGCAGTCTTTTTGGGGGCCAGTCTCGGAATCATGAATTTGCCACAAGACTGGATGGCACGCTGCCAACGTTGGGCTTTCCTCATTGCAAGGGACCCAGACCCTTTAGGCCTTTGGGCGCTAGGCTCAAGCTCAAAGTCCAAATACCAGTCCCAGAGCCTGGACTTCCCAAGCACACCATCGGCCCCGAACGAGCGGTAGACCTTGGCTGCGTGGTGTTCACGGGCTTTGCTTGTCCTGCGGAGGTGCAAAGCTAAAGAGTCAGTCAGTGCTTTTGCCTTTTGCAGTGCTTAGGACCTGTGGGATTAAGACTGGTAGAGGGTTCTGCTGTGTGTGCCCCGAAGCAGGAACATCTTCAAGACCAAATTGGGCACATAAATCTCTTGCCTACTCTCTGCATTGAAGGCAATGTTGCTGGCTGGGGAGATCAGCATTGTGTATCAGACGCATAGGCCCTGAACATGCAGCACTTCCTCCAATCCCAAGTTTCAGACCCTCGCTCCGAATAACTGGGCGGCCGGGACACGCTGTAGGCTGTGAGGTGCCTAAGCTTCATGCAGCGCTTTTGGCTCCATCGCTGGCATTTTTAGGTCTCTTTGCTTTGACCTTGACATTTCCGGAGGGAACAAAAACAGCGGCTGTACCAGGTAGAACTCTGCACGCACATGGTTCTGGATTCCTGTATCTGGGCATGACCATGTTTGCTATCGCAAAACTTTCGAGGGTGCGTTGCCGCTTATGTTTCTGACATCAAGTCACCATCATCCATAAGCTGTAACCTTCGTTAACTTCCCCGAAACCTTACTTCAGCATTATCAGCCTTCATTGCGTCATCCCAAGGCAGAGGACCCCAAGATCAACACCGGCACGGGCGAAAGCGATCCTGCGCTTCACGCCAAAGGCTGCGCGCACTGAAGAGGAAAATATGGTTCATGGATGGGCCTTCGGTCAGTGAAATGGAAATCAACAGCCTCAAGCGCCCAAAATACATGAGAGCTCATCTAAATCATGCTTGATCCTGATATGGCCATCTCCGCGAGAAACCATTCTTTCGTGGACCCATGCCCACGCATGATTTTGGTAGGGAGCTCAATTAGAAAGCCACTGACTTCGCAAAACCCTTCCCTGCATACTTGAACCCAAGGCATCTACACCTGCACACCAAAGCCTCAAGCCTAAAATCTCTAAGCCTAGACCTGCGCATGCCAAGGGCAAGTTCGGAGACTTGAAAGGCTCCCCAGGTCTGATGCCAGCTCACATGTTCAGGCCCAGAGCGGGTGTGCTTCAAAAAGCCAATTGGGCTCACTATCCTAACTAGACTAGCTGTTGCCCACAGATTGTATCTCTACTTACGCAGTACTTGCGTGGAATTTTTGCACAAAACTTTCACACAAACTTACGTTGCCGGTCCGGATGGGCGCCATGTTTTGTAGGCTTCAAGCCCAAAGGGAATCTAGCGCGGATAAGCTTCCAGGGCTGCAATAGAGTTTGAGAGAGAAAGACGGGATTGAACAGAACAGATCCAACAAGAAATGCTATTTGTCCGAACGACATGAAAACCTGGCTCTGAGAGTCCTTCGAGCCATGGCCCAGCAAAGCTGAGAGCCTGGACATGTAAGAAAATTTACTTTCGCGGTGCCATCGCGAAACTGTCGCGAAGACATATATATCCTGCTATGCTGGCGGTCCATCCATTGAAATTTTGCTACAAGGATCTTTAGATCAACGCTCACATCCATAATTCGTGATTATACGGCTGCTCCAAGTTGTCACAGACAAAAACGGCGCTGCTACAGTCAAACTCCGGATTTCCTCCACTATTCGGTTGCTCCGAAATCGTCCGGCGTTGTGTCGCTCAACGTGCCATCCCCAAGTACTCCATGTGCTTTGCAGGTTGCACAGAGTCTGGCGGCTCATCCCAGGTGATTGTACCGCCCATCTCGCCGGGGTCCAAATCCTGCGGTTTGTGCTGATGTTTGTTCGGCTTCACAGAGCAAAGGAAGTCCCTGCCGATGCAGAGACAGAACCACCACTCTCCACATGCACAGAGCACGCCACGACTCTTTTGGGGGCACCACTCCGGCAAATTGAGACATCGTGCTTCACACAGGTGTGGTAGGCTTGCGGCGCAATTGATCCACTAGCAATAACACTACCTCTGCTACTGATGCACTCTCCTGCACCAATTGCACTGCACCCTCAATTGGCAACAGTTTTGACTTTAAAGGCTGTGCGCACCTGTCCTTTGATGGTAGCTGGCTTGGACTTAGGAATCCAAGGCCCCATACCCCACAACCCTGCTGTCAACCAAGAGGGCCATGCACGGACCTTGTCAATGAAAGTGACGTTTAACACCGAGGATGATGAATCGCCTTGGCTGAGAAGGGTCTTGGGCTCTGAGTCTTCACTAGCAGCACATTGAAGAGCCCTCTGTCAGGAAACCAGACATTGAGCTGAACCAGCCCCAGTGCATCAGCCCAAGCCAGCAAGCCAACCGCCAGGAGTTTCACAGGGTTTCTTACTAGCCAAAAGCCTGCGCGCAGCAACCCTGTGATGCTTTTGAGAGAGTAAAGTGGAATCTAATTTGTTGACACAGGGAGGTTTGACTTCCCACATGTTGTTGCGTGCGCTTGCACCTTTCGGAGCCACCTCTGCTAGGCCAAAGCTGAGAGTTCCCGTCTTGCGGCAAGCAAACTACGGGCTAGAATCAGAAGTGAAGCTAGGTGGCTGATGTTGATGAACGCCGGGGTCGTCTGCTCGACTAGCGAAGATCTTGTGTAGATCACCTAGGTCACGTCCGCGATAGGCATATGCAAACTGTCAACTGCAAAACCACCAAGCAAAGAGACTGCGCACTTGACATCCGGTAGTACAGGAGCCTACATGTCAAGACAGGAGCTATTCTTGAAAAGACGAGCAAAGAGTTAGGAGCCAGCTACATCAGACTTAACCAGGGCACGATGTGAGTGCTGCTGCCCAGCGGATGGTCCGGTGGCACATAAAGCTCATGGGTACCAACAGGCACTTCCTTGGCAAAGAGCTGTTTAGTTTGACACTCTCAACCCAACCCCAACTTCCAAGCGAAACGTACTGGGCAGTCCATGATTGAAGCTGCGAGGGCAACACATATTGATCTTGAAAAGCCCGCCATGTGCAAAAGTTTCGGGAAGCTATGCTGCTCCGGCACGGTGCATCATGCACTGCGGCTCCGACATGCTCCGACTGAAAACAAGGTCAGCCCGGACCCCTCCAAAGATCGGCCGTTCTCGCGACCACCTGCTCTCCCGTCCCGCGACTGCGTTCGACCTTCCTGGACTTCCTCACGCCTCACATCCCGTCGACAGTCCGCCGTCCTGGCGAATACCCGTGCCTCACCTCCTTGTGACCACCCGCGAGCTTGCCATCCCGCAGCCACCGTTCGGCCGTGCTCTCTTCTCTGAGCATCCTGCCGATGCCTGCCGTATGGCCCAGCCGCTGGAAAACATGAAGAGATACCCAGAGCCAAGAAAATTTTTTGGGGAAAACATTCTTCTGCACTTCCAGCATCATTGATCCGCGAAAGGAAGCTGCCTCTCGAACTTGCACTCAAGTACCTTGGCGCATCATGACAGGAATCAAGCCGTAGCAGCAGGCCGTGTACTCAAGTGTACTTGTTGCGTCGTACACCAAGCCCACAACTGTCAACCTTGCACTCTGTTCTGGCTAGCGTGCATCTCTCATCCATCCTCGAGCTAAGTTGCAAGTCGTAGGCCACCACCAGCTCGGTGTTGCCGGCGGGCGACCAAAAGATCGTGCCGCCGAGCTCTGTACCGTCCAGATCCTCATGCTTGGAGGGCTCAGGTCTTGAAAATTAGTCAGGGAGCGTGTAGGGATCCACGAGTAGGTCTAATGAGTCTAGTGTTGGAATGGGAAGCCTCAAATCAGAACGCCTGGCCAATCCAAATCCTTCAAACCCACAAAGTACAAGTTTGATGTACAAGCCTGCTTGATTGCCTTGCAACTGGCCTCTTCGGCCTCTTCTGACTGTTTGGCTGTAAGAAGGGATCCTTCACAAAAGCGTTGAGGATCTGTTGACAAGGAATGTGCACTCCATGGTGATGCTACGGACCTCCCATGTCAGAGGGCCCCGTGCTGAAGCGCATACGTCCAGGCAGTAGGCGGCGGCTGAGAAACAAAATTCAGCCATGCATCAAAGTCCGTGAAGTTTGCGTCCGTCACCACCGACTCTGTGTCTTCCAGCTCAAACGCCTCAGCACCGGGCTGGCAACAGCAGACCCACCGATGGATGCGAAGCTTCCATGCAGTTTTTTTGGTTTCCGAAGAGTCTCCCTGGTAAGCATCCGTGTCACAGAAATCTTCACATCCAGCTGGGTTGCCACAGGAGTGGTTTGCTCAGCCAAGTCCGACCTGCTGTACACCGTGACGTACCTTGCGGCGGCTTAAAATTAACGAGTTTAGGAGTTTGGGATGTAAGGTCTTCTGAACAGTGAGCCGTGTTGCAACCCCTCATCTCCACAAACTATGAATCTGCGCCCCTTTGCCAGCAATTCCAACATTCTGATGCCAAGAAAGCTACCGAAAGGAGCCAGTCGTGTGATCTGGCTGGAGCAAGGCCACGCGCGACCTGGCGAGCAAAAAGAGCTCATGCTTAGAAGCCACTGCACACAACCTGGTTCCGTTTGGAGAAGTACTTGGCCGGAAGCAGAAATGTTTGCGCATGGTTGCGCTGCAGAACGCTTTATCAAGCTTCGTGTTCATCCTGCTGGGCCCCGTGCGAATTCACCCAAACATCTGAGCCAATCTGTGATCGCGAGGCTCCAGCAGCATCGAACCTCAACAACGGATTGACTCGTCTCGGACCCTCGAAAAGTACCAGTCAAAACCGCTCTTTCTTCAACAACTGCTCCGGAATCAGTTCGTTTCAGATCAACACCAAACTCCTAATGTTTGTGCTTTGAGGGCAAGTACATTGCCCCGCGTCTCAGGGTTCCGAGGGTTCTGAAGCCTATTCAAAGCATCATCAGCGCCAGGTTCACGTCAGGCTGCGCCAGGTAAACGCGGTAGGCGATCACCTGAAGAGGGTTCTAGGTTCCAGCATTGAGGATATTTCAAACTGAAAGCTTAACGGCCCACGTCCCTTTTCTTCGAGGTTCAAGACACGCATCTTCCCACAATTAGCCCTGGAAATCCCAGTGTCTACCGTGCCCTGCGAAGATCAACGGGACCCTGACTTTCAACTATGATCTTCCGGAAAAAGCACTTCGGGTGGGGAGGCGGGGATCCAGTTTCATGTTAGCGGGAAGCGACGGCAGCAGCTCTTTGGTTCTTGGCAGGGACTTGGCTGCTGGACCGTGCATCCCACTTGCACTGAAAGCACCAGAACCGCACTCTATGCAGATATATGATCTGTATCAATGTCAACGTAATACCTGAAAACTTGAAGCAGTCAGAATCAGTCAGAGAATGCTGCCCCTGGCACCTGAGACGACTCCTCGGGTGTCTCCCAGTAGACGTGCCCTCCGAGGTCCTCCAGGTCCAAGTCTCGGTCTGTAAAATTCACCTGGGCTTGTCACAATCCTTACCAGTAGCCCGTCAGCCCACTTCATGTTCAAGCTATTGGATCTAGGCTGCTTGACAGAGTAAAGCTTCAGGTGCGCCACTTTCATGCGCACTTCAGCTGTACTCACTAATTACATAAGAACTACTACCACTCTGTCAAACCAGGCTTAATTAAGTAAGTGCTCATTACAGGTCTTGCATATGGGCCACGCATTGCCCACAGGCCTCAACAGAAAGCATGGTTTGAAGCTGGTGAAGCTTGTGTCTGTCTTCCAACTTTGAGCCGCGCTGCATTCTGAACATCGGAGGACGTGTCGCTTATATCCACACCAACGGGAGTCGTCTGCTCAACCAGCACAGATCGGGTGAAAACCACAATGACGCTGAAGAATTCCTGGCGTGAGTGCATAAGCTTGGCCAGGAAAGGGATCTGTGTATAGGATCAGTCGATTCTACACTCACGAGACACAATTCTGAAAGATTCTAAATGGGGATCTGCGAGCATGATTTCGTCAGGCTCTGCCAGGCGGTGCGACACATGCCAAGCCCACTGTTCTAGTTCCGCCCATCAGTGGGACACTGCACTCGCTAACCTCGCGCTGAACCCCACATGGCTTGCAGCCTCGACTTGCTAGCCTCTTTCCAGATGCAGAGGACTCACCACCCCAAAAACTGTTGCTGCGACTCTTTTGGGCTTCCGTACTTCTACCAATTCAGACCTCCCTGCGAAGTCTCATCTCACCCTTAACCACAGTAGCACTGGACAGATGAGGTCAACAATGTATTTGAACTAATATTATCATATTTCATCATATTTCTTGTGCCTCATCGCTCAACCCAACCCGCCCATCACCCCGTCCTTGGTCAGATCTACTGGCACTCTGGTCTGCGCAAAGCCTTCCGCGATGAGCGGCCCAAGCTGAGAGCGGCAGGCCCCCGCACTGCTGTTGGCTAAATACCTGGCACCAAAGCGAAGGATCTTGAGCTTTTTGCAATGCGCCAGAATCTCCAAAAGACGTGACTCTGCAGTACAAATTTCGCTCGCTTGGGCCGGTCTCATGTTAAGGGTCCATTCCCGCACATAGTGCTCATAAAGCGCACATCAAGTACCGGCCAACACAACACACGCTGCGTGCCCACACAGGCTTGCAAGTGTGAGGAACTTTTCAACAACTACAAACTGCTTACTGGGTACCTTACATTGCACGAATCCGGAGTGGCTTGCAGGTCAAAATAAACAACAACGAGAACGACAACTGGCGCAAAAAGGTTTATGCCTGCATGATCCTTGCGCAGAAACATCTGACATCCGGCGACTAGGACATCATTGTAAGAACGTGTGACGGAGCAAGAGAAAACCTTCGTGGTAGACCCCGACGAAAAGAGACACGCATAGGTGATCAGGCCAAAGCGCACATCGTAGAAGCGGACAAACTCGATGTCTCTGGTTGGCTCCAGCCATGTCACTTCGCCGCCAAGGTCCTCTATATCCAGATCCTGCAGCACGTGAACGCAAGGAGGGTGAAGGGACAAGAAGCTTCATGATGGGGCCTCGGGTCACTTGGGTCTGCAATTTCCCGGTCTGCTGGGCCATAAGTGCCGCAGCTATTTTGAGTCACTTGGCACTGCATTTTGCCTGGCATTGTTTGCAACTTGGCTGTGCAACTTGAGGGCTTAAGCTTTACAGTACAGGGTTTGGGGAATTGGCTTCAGGTTTAGGGCTCTGGGTTTGGGTTCTTCAAAAAATTTGAGTTCAGGGTTTACTTTTTAGGGCTCACTGGTAGGGTTGGGCTTGGGTAGAGGGTTTACAGTTTTTGGGATGTGTTTGCGCTGCAGGTTTCTGGTTTAGGGTTTGCAGTTGAGGGTGCCAGGTTGCCCGTTTGTTTGCAGCAGGGTTCAGGGTTTAGAGTGTTTTTTGGGGCCAGGGTTTTAGGCTTCAGATCTCACAATTCAAGGTCTTCGGTTTGCAGTTCGGGGGCGAGGGCTTAAAGCTTGGGATGTACCGTTTGAGGATTGGAGCTTCAGGTTTTGGCTTTCGGTGTTTTCGGGGTTTCGGGTTTAGGGTCTAGAATTGCGGTTCGAAGGGTTTGGGGTTTGGGTTTGCGGCTTATGGTTTTGGATTCCGCTTTGAGGTTTGGGCTTAGAAGGCTTCAGTGTATAAACGGTTTAGGGTTCAGGGTAGGTTTAGCAGGGTTCACGGTTTAGGGTTGGGTTTCGTGTTCAGTTTAGGTTTCCAGCTTTGTGTTTAGGTTTGGGGTTGCAATGTAGGCTTGAGGGGTCAGGTTTCCAGGTAGCTTTTTGGGGCTAGGATTAAGCCTTAGGGTCCGGAAGTGAGGGTTTGAAGGTCGTTGTGTAGGCTTTCCGTTTTAGGGTTCCACGTTTGGGCGTTGGGTTGAGCGGGGTGTGGGGCTTCGCAGTGCTCAGGGTTTGGGTGATTTTGTTGCCTAGATTTGGCGCTACTCCAAGGTTCTTTTTTCAGGCTTTAGGTTCAGGGTGATTACAAGTAGCAAGGTTCAGGGTTTGGGCTTCAGGTTTCGGGTTGCCGTCTTGGGCTTAGTCACAGGCTTGGCCTAATTTTGCCCAGCGGGCCCTTTTCCGTCTGCCTGGAGCCCTTTCGATTGGCGCTTCAGATTTAGGGTTGGGGGGCTGGGGTTTAGCAGGGCTCAAGGTGTAGCAGGGTTCAGAGTGAAGGGTGGTTTGGGGGCCAATAATTTGCGCTGCCTCAGGCCTTCGGGTTTAGGCTTTAGGATTCAGGGTGGGTTTCAGCAGGTTCGGGTCAAAAGGAATAAGGTTTGGTTTGCAGATAGGCTTCAGGTTTTTGTATCGAGGATTTCAGGGCTAGAAAAATGTGTTTCTGGGGGTTAGGTTCTATGATTTAGCGTATAAAGTTCGGGGTTTACGATCTGGCAAGATAATTAATTGAGAAAGCTTTCCTTTAGGAGGAAGACAAAGACTCTGGAACGCGGACTCAAAACTCGTAGACCCAATTGACCCCAAACGGTGAAGGTCACACTTCTAAAGAGGTGACAAAAGAGGTGCGAACGGAGTGACGGAGCGATGGAGCTGAAGCCCAGCCTGGTCCACGAACTGAACCGATGAGACGCTCGCCACAGCGTCACTGATGTTGACAGCCACGGGAGTGGTCTGCTCCTGAGACTGCTGGAAGCAGGTCTTATTAAGGACAACAGGCGCGACTTGAGATCCCTCAACGGCGGGACAGTCCTAGGCCGCATACGGCAACTAACGAAGCCCTGCATTTTGCCGTGAAGAACGTATTCATGCACCGGGCATTGGGTGCAGGGCTCCAGCCTGTGGAGAGTGGTGGGTCAAGTAGCAAAAGGGTGCAGCCCCCTCGCTGCACATCGAGACAATGCAAGTTCAAGTTGTGCAATGTCGACATGCAGGCCAACTAACATCCTGAAGACAGCCCACAACACACCAAAGGCTGACAAAAGTAACCATCTTGCAAACGTCAAGATTTACGTTTGAGGTGTGTAGTATGAGTGGCTGCGAGCTTTCTTTGACAGCCACCGTGTGCAAAACTTGCTGCATATACTGCCTCAGAGCATCTACAAGTGTGGACTTGGTGTAGAGAAGCAAATGCGTGTAGTTCTCAACCTCAGCTGCAGCAAACTCCTAGAACGTGGAACAGAGCGGCGAACCGCCATGTCAGACCGCGGTTTCTGAAAGCCTCAGATACATCATGGCTCACGCCAGGACATGCTCTGATCTTCAAATGGATTCCAAAAGACAGCCGTGTCTGCGTCGATGGCGGTCACAATAGTTCCAGCCTAGCAGGCAGCTTTCAGAGCTGATGGTAACTTCGCGCATCTGCGTTCAACCTACTCAAGCCGCTGACCCGTCTGCCTAATTTAGGTTGTGTAAAAACACAAATGCGTTGATCACCTCTAACTCCAAATACCAGCTCACGCGTGCGAGGTTTCAACGCCTGGTATCAGTCATGCTCTTGTCAACACAGAACCGGAGACTCCCAATGAAGTGCTGATATCGCAGCTTATAGACAGGAAATGCTGACAATCGACAATCTTGTGTATGTCAAGTACTATAAGAGTTTTGTAGCCTAATGGAGCCTACTAACACTCTATGCTGTGCATCTCACCCGGTACGGCGCCAGCCTCCGTGGGACAAAAAATGATATTGACATTGATATTGTTTCGACGTCAACCTGCACCGTACCGAAATTGGTAGTTTAGACCTCTCTCCGGCCATCGGCGTGGCACACAAGTCAATGAAGCGAACGCAAAGGTAAAGCAATGGCAAGCAAGGGCAGCGAGGGCCTGGAAAGACAGGCACTGCCAGCAGGGCTGGCGAGCAAAAGTCTAGCTGTGATCATTTCTGTTGCCGTCTTACTGGACCGGTAGTGGTCTTAGTGCGCCTTGGACCTCCTAGTTTCCATTGAATTTTGCATCCGAGTCTGCAGGCCTGCAAGTCAGCCGAAGTCCGACTGCGGTCCGCGCCGGCTGTGCTCGTAGCCAGGTAGGCAACGTAGTGGGCAACTAGACTCGAATCCTCACCAGCTTGCATAGTAGCACGCACGATTTCTATCAGTCTGTTCATGCATGCATTGGTGCCCTTGGCCTGGACAGGGCGGGTCTGTTCTGTCTTAATAAGCAGCCTGAGATCTTAAAACTCAACTGCCTGGCTTCAATCTTCATAACCGTCTGTCTTCATACGCTCAAGCCAGAAACCTCCAAGACAATTCCTAAGAACCAAACATTTTCACGTGGATGGTCAAGGCGCAGCAGGCTCCAGCCAGCTCAGATTCCCACCTAGCTCGGTGTAGTCCAGGTCCTCCCGAAGAAGCGACGTGCGCATGACACTTGTCAATGTCATAGGAACTGGTGGTCTGGCCATTGGTTACAGGATCCAACATTAAGCCCTTCATGTGTCCTGATCTGCAAAGGTCAGGTCAGTCACATACCGGCCCGTGTCGCTAATCCTTTGGAAGACCACGACGCGCAAGTTGCAAAGAAGAATTCAGTTAAGAATTCATCGGCGAGAACCCGGGTGCTAGAGCGGCATCTATCAAACGCTTTTGCGTCTTAAGGATACAACCCATCCAACAGTCAGACTAGGGAACTGAGGTTTCTGGCTTCGGCCAACGACCAGATCTACTTGCCGACCGTTCATTGACATTTATCGCGCTCGTAAGTAGGATTTCTTGTAGCAGGAAAATGAGTGTGATTGCAGAGTTGAAGCGGAGATAAATTGGGAACGGATGGATTTAGTTAAACCTTAGCAGACCTTGCTGGAAAATTTGCTTTCTGTCTGATGTTTATCATATCCTGCTCAAAGTGTGCCAGGGTACAGTACAGTAGCTAAGCTCGATATGGACACCTACGTACTATCAACCCCATGGAACTGGGCTGTTAGGGGTAAGACGAAGTCAGGCAGCATGCTGCTGGCTGAACGCAGCAGGGATCTAGACACCTGCGACATGCTCAGATTCAGGGAACCTCATAATATTTGACCCAAGAAGCCGGAACGCCACGGGCGTCGACTGCTCCGTTAGGCTCGAGCGTGTGTAGACCAAAACTTGAGCGAAGGACCTCCAACGGCATAAAGGGGCATCACAGGGCAGCAGACCTCCAGAGGCAGCGCGGGACCCTAAAAGCACCCATTTTGGCCATGGCCTCAAGGCGGTTTCTGCAGCCAGCTCCAGGCTGTTAGCAGAAGCCTTCCGAAGCTTCGGGCAAAAGGGTTTGGATGGTCCGGCTTTCACGCAATTGTAAGCAACTTGGGCGCTCAAGGGCATGGGTCGTCAACTTCGGATTTCTGGACTGAAAGAAGAATTTCACGCACCTGGACAAACATGCCAAATCCAGACTCCTGGTGTGCTGAGCATAGGCATATGCAGCACTTCCCACGGACAAAGCGTAATTCTCCCACTGCCGGTTGACTTATGCAAGCCTGGGTGACAAGCATGACCTGGAGCCCTGTAGCAATCACGCAATCACAACAACCGTCCCAAGGGATGCCACCC
>CAJNIZ010007451.1:0-16112 GCA_905231905.1 Symbiodinium pilosum
ATAAAAAAAAAGAATGCAATTAGGAAAGTACTATGCCGTAGCCGGATGGTTTTCAATTTGTATGGTTTGGCTGCGGTTCGGTCCCACGGAAAGAATAGTAACCGGCACGCCCAATTCCTTTTGAAGGAATTCAATATAATCTTTAAGTGATTGAGGTGCGTCATCATAATTTTCCAGTTGGGTCAGATCTTCAGACCAGCCCTTCATTTCTTTATACATAGGCTTTACAAGATCATCATCAATGCTGTACGGCAGATGATCAATTTCTGTGCCTTTATATTTATAACCCACACAAACCTTCAGGGTTTCAAACCCGCTTAACACATCAGCCTTCATCATAATAAGGCGGGTAACGCCATTAATGTCAATGGCATATTTAAGGGCGGGAAGATCCAGCCATCCACAACGCCTGGGGCGTCCGGTAGTAGCACCAAACTCATGACCTTTGGCGCGTAGATCATCACCCGTAGCATCGTGTAACTCAGTAGGGAAGGGACCACTACCCACACGGGTACAATAGGCTTTAAAAATACCGAACACTTCTTTTATACGGGTGGGCGCAATTCCTAAACCGGTACAGCTACCAGCACACATGGTGGTGCTGGAGGTAACAAAGGGGTAACTTCCAAAATCCACATCCAGCAGTGAACCCTGTGCTCCTTCGGCTAAAACCGATTTTCCTGATTTAATAGCATTGTTAATGTAATGCTCAGAATCTATAAGGTTTAGGGAGCGAAGAAAATCTATAGCTTCCATCCATTCGGTTTCCATAGCTTCCAGATTGTAATCACTATAATCATAGTGGCTTAGTATCTGGCGGTGTTTTTCTACCAGCGCATCGTAGCGTGCCTTAAAATCACTCAGTTCAATATCTCCTACACGTAAACCGTTGCGTCCGGTTTTATCCATATAGGTAGGACCGATACCCTTAAGGGTAGAACCAATCTTATTTTTACCTTTTGCAGCTTCAGATGCGGCATCAAGAATACGGTGAGAAGGAAGGATCAAATGAGCCTTACGTGAGATAAGCAATGTTTCATTGATGTTTACTCCGTATTTTAAAAGAGCATCAATCTCTTTTTTAAATATGATAGGGTCAATAACCACTCCGTTACCCACCAGGTTTTTAATGCCCTTATGAAATATCCCGGAGGGGATGGTGTGTAAAACGTGTTTGATGTTCTCAAATTCCAGCGTGTGTCCGGCATTAGGTCCACCCTGAAAGCGGGCTATAATATCATATTGACGTGTAAGTACGTCCACGATCTTACCTTTTCCTTCGTCACCCCATTGGAGACCCAATAATACATCTACAGCCATTAAATACCCGTTTGTGTGTTGTTGTTAATCAGTTGTTTTCGGTTTGATCCTCTTTGGCGCGTGTACCATAGAGGTATAGCGAATGTGAATTGATATTGATACCAAAGATATCAGCTACTGTGTCTTTGATCTGCTGAATACGGGGGTCGCAAAATTCAAGAACCTCCCCGGTATCGGTTATAATAATATGATCGTGCTGTTTATTGTAAAATGACTTTTCATAATACGATTGGTTTTGTCCGAACTGGTGTTTGCGTACCAGTTTTGAATCCAGCAAAAGCTCAATGGTATTGTACAGGGTGGCACGACTCACCCGATACTTTTTATTTTTCATGATGATGTAGAGAGATTCTATGTCAAAATGTTCATCGTGATCATAAATCTCCCGCAGGATAGCGTACCGCTCAGGCGTTTTGCGCTGGCCGTTCTTTTCCAGGTACTCCGTGAACACGGTTTTTACTGTTTCAAATTCCTGATCCGTCATCATCTTAGAAAGGCGCAAAGTTAACAATTAATCATTCAGCATACCTCCGTTCTACAGAGGTAACGCCTTCTACCACTTTGAGTTTCTCCATAATCTTGCTAAGGTGGGTTTTATCACGCACTACCACAGTAATCAGACCTTCAAAAATACCTTCACCACCGGCAATATTGATGCTTCGGATATTCACGTTAAGGTCATTGGAAATGATTTGGGTAACTTTATTTACCAGGCCTACAGTATCAATACCACGGATAACCAATACAATGGAAAATTCAGACTGCTCACTGCTGGCCCACTTGGCTTTGATAACTCTACGCGCAAAATTGGACTGCAGATAAATAGCATTAGGGCAATTCTTATGATGCACCTTAATTCCTTCACTGGCGGTAATAAAACCAAAAACATCATCTCCGGCAATAGGGTTGCAGCATTTAGCCAGCTTATAATCCAGTTCAGTTTCTTCATTTCCAAAAACCAGAATCTTTTTCGAACTTTTTCCTGAATCTTCTTTTTTAGACTTAATAGCAGCCTTCTCTGTTTTCCGCGATTTACCCAGTATGCGGTTCTTAAGGTAGGAGTAGAAACCTTGCGACTGATCACGCATAAACTCCTTGATCTGGCTATTGTCAATTACACCCACGGCTATTTTGTAGTACAGTTCCGTTGAGTTTTTCAGATGAAAGTATTTTACCATCTCCTGAATAAGGTTCTCACTGGGCTTAACCTTAATATAATTCAGTTTACGCTTTAAGATCTCCTTACCCTCCGTAGCCACTTCTTTTTGTTCGGAACGCAGAGTCGATTTTATATTACCCTTGGCTTTAGAGGTTACTACATAATTTAGCCATTCTTCTTTGGGCTTTTGCTTGAGGGAGGTAATAATCTCTACCTGATCTCCACTGTGCAGTTTATAGTTCAGAGGTACCAGCCGGCCATTGACCTTGGCGCCTAGTGTTTTTAAACCTATGTCCGTGTGGATATTAAAGGAAAAGTCCAGGGGAGTGGCATTTACCGGTAATATTTTAAGCTCTCCTTTGGGAGTAAATACGTAGATCTCGTCCGCAAAAAGGTCAGTCTTAAATTCATCCACAAACTCAAGTGCAGAACCATCATTGTTCTCCAGCATTTCGCGAATACGTGATATCCACAAGTCCAGTTTATTTACACCACTTGCATCCTCTTTATATTTCCAATGAGCTGCATAACCTTTTTCGGCTACTTCATCCATTCGTTCACTTCGTATTTGTACTTCAACCCAGTGGCCATCAGGCCCCATTACAGTAGTATGTAATGATTCATAACCATTGGCTTTAGGAGCGGATATCCAATCTCGTAAACGTTCAGGGTTGGGCCGGTAATGATCGGTTACTATAGAGTATACCCGCCAACAATCGGCTTTTTCGTGCTCAGGACTGGATTTCAGGATAATGCGAATAGCAAACTTATCATAGATCTCATCAAAGCTCACGCCCTGATTCACCATTTTTTTACGGATGCTGTAAATGGACTTGGTGCGCTCTTTTATAATGAAATCAAAGCTTTCCTTTTTGAGGTTTTTCTTAATTACGGAAGAGAATTTCTTGAGGTATTTGATTTCCCCGGCTTCTGATGATTTAATATTGAGTACAATATCCCGGTATACCTCAGGCTCGGTATACTTAAGACTGAGGTCTTCCAATTCGGTTTTGAAATTATACAAACCAATACGATGGGCCAGAGGTGCGTATAAATAAAGTGTTTCGGATGCAATTTTCACCTGTTTATGGGGAGGCATGCTTTCCATGGTACGCATATTATGCAGACGATCTGCCAGCTTTATCAGGATCACCCTTATGTCGTCTGATAAGGTGAGTAGCATTTTTCGAAAGTTCTCCGCCTGTAAGGAAATATTTTGATCAAACACCCCGGATATTTTGGTAAGCCCGTCAATAATCCGGGCTATTTCTTCTCCAAACAGACGATCGATATCTTCAAGTGTGTAATCACTGTCTTCCACCACATCATGGATTAGTGCTGCTGATACGGAAACCGGACCCAGTCCGATTTCTTTAGCTACGATAGTGGCTACTTCCAGGGGATGGAATATATAGGGTTCACCTGATTTTCTGCGTACCTCGGCATGTGCATCACGGGCCAGGTCAAACGCTTTACGGATCATTTCTTTATCGTTTTCATCCAGGCGATCTTTCATGATGCGCAACAGGGACTGAAAGCGTTTGGAGATTTCTTTATTTTCTAGTTCAAGCTCTGCTTCTGTCATGGAGTAACTAAATGCAATTCGAATATAGCTAACGGTACGGCCTCTGGCAAATCAAATATGGAGTTCGGCAACCGCAAAAAACCAAAGCAGGCCTCCGTTGGAAGCCTGCTTTAATTCAATATTTATTTTATGCTTTATAGGGCTGGCAACACTTTGGCCTTTACTTCACCAAAGCCAATACGTAAACCATTCTTTTGGCCAAATCCCCGCATACTTATCTCATCACCATCCTCAATAAAGGTACGCTCTTGCCCATTGGCTAATTTCACAGGTTTGGAGCCCGACCAGCTAAGCTCCAACATGGAACCGTAACCCTCCGCAGTAGGTCCGCTTATAGTTCCGGATGCCATCATATCACCGGCATTAATGTTACATCCGTTTACCGTATGGTGCGCCAATTGCTGAGCCATACTCCAATACATATACTTAAAGTTGGAAGTACTGATTTTGTTTTCGGTGCCGTTTTCCGGTGTTAGGTATACTTCCAGATTGATATTATAACCAGACGGTTTTGAATTCTGAAGATATTCCAGGGGTTTCGGGTCTTGCTCAGGCCCATTGGTACGGAAAGGCTCTAAAGCATCAAGAGTTACTACCCAGGGCGAAATGGAAGAGGCAAAGTTCTTACCTAAAAAGGGCCCCAGGGGTTGATATTCCCATTTCTGTATATCCCGGGCTGACCAATCATTAAAAAGGACCATCCCAAAAATATATTCTTCGGCTTCTTCTACTGAAATGCGTTCGCCAAGGTGTTTGCCATCCGTAGTAATAAAGGCCATTTCAAGTTCAAAATCCAAACGTTTTGAGGGACCAAAAACAGGTTTCTCAGCATTGGGTGGCATGGTTTGCCCCTTAGGACGGTGAATATTTTCACCGGAAATAATAATACTGGAAGAACGGCCATGGTAACCAATGGGCATATGCAACCAATTGGGCATTAAGGCGTTTTCCTTTCCACGGAACATGATGCCTACATTTTCAGCATGCTCACGGCTGGAGTAAAAATCGGTATAGTCCTGTATAAATACAGGCATTAGCATTTGCACACTATCCGCGTCAAAAAGTATTTCTTTTAAATGATCTTCCTTACCCTGAAGCTCCTTATTATTGGCATCAAACAGCTCAGCAATACGGTTTCGCACGGCCCGGCAGGCAGGACGACCCAAGGTTATAAAATCATTGAGTGTATCCTGAAGAAAAATGTCGTCAGGTAATTCCAGCCCGCTCAGGTAGCCCAACTGGTGTAAGGCAGAAAGGTCAATAGCTTTATTTCCGATGCGGGTGCCAATGGAAACATTATCATCTTCAGCCATGAAAACGCCAAAGGGAATATTTTGAATAGGGAAATCGGAATCTTCTGATGTTTCCAGCCACGTTTTACGGCTGGGGTCGTTTGCTGTTAGCATCTTTTTGATCGTTATTTTTCAGGTTTCAACAGGTGGCAAGGTAATACATGAATTATTTTATCATCCCAACCGCTTGTTTTATTTTCGGCCTGTAATTGCTTCCGGCCTCAGGCGGCAAATATTGTAAATTTAATATACCCCCGAAAAACACATTTGATGGAAAGAGACCAAGAAATTTTTGACCTGATCGCTGCTGAAAAAACACGTCAAACGGAAGGCATAGAATTAATAGCCTCCGAAAATTTTGTGAGTCAACAGGTAATGGACGCTATGGGTTCAGTGTTGACCAATAAATATGCGGAAGGATTTCCCGGAAAGCGCTATTACGGGGGCTGCCAGGTAGTAGATCAGGTTGAAACCCTGGCTATAGAAAGGGCTAAAGTATTATTTGGTGCACAGTATGTAAACGTACAACCACACAGTGGAAGTCAGGCTAATGCCGCTGTATTCCTGGCTTGCCTTAAGGCCGGTGATAAGATCATGGGCTTTGATCTCTCACATGGAGGGCATCTTACTCATGGCTCTCCGGTTAACTTTTCCGGTAAGCTCTATGAAACATCTTTTTACGGAGTGGAGGAAGAAACCGGGTTGATAGATTATGATAAGCTGGAAGAGAAAGCGTTAGAAGAAAAGCCAAAGCTACTGATTTGTGGTGCTTCTGCATATTCAAGAGATATGGATTTTGAACGTTTTCGTGCCATAGCAGACAAAGCAGGTGCTTTATTACTGGCTGATATTTCGCATCCGGCCGGACTTATTGCCAAGGGCCTGCTGAATGATCCACTTCCGCATTGTCATATTGTAACGTCTACCACACATAAAACCTTACGAGGACCCCGTGGTGGGATTATAATGATGGGTGAAGACTTTGAAAACCCATGGGGCTTAAAAACGCCTAAAGGTGCGGTAAAGATGATGAGTGCAATGCTGGACTCCGCTGTTTTTCCGGGTACACAGGGAGGGCCTTTGGAACATGTTATTGCGGCTAAAGCCGTAGCTTTTGGAGAAGCGTTGAGTGATGATTTTTTCGAATACACCTTACAAGTTCAAAAGAATGCCGGTAAGCTTGCCCAGGCATTAGTAGATAAGGGTTATAAAATTATTAGCGGAGGAACGGATAACCACTGTATGCTTATTGATCTTAGAAATAAGAACATTACGGGTAAGGATGCTGAAAATGCTTTGGTAAAAGCAGATATCACGGTAAATAAGAATATGGTTCCCTTTGACGATAAGTCACCGTTTGTTACCAGTGGTATCCGTATTGGGACACCGGCCGTTACAAGCCGGGGGCTTGGAGAAGAGGATATGGGTAAGATTGCAGAACTAATTGATCAGGTAATCTGTAATTATGAAAATGACTCCACTTTGGAGGACGTTAAAAAACAGGTAAATAGCATGATGAGCGGATATCCTTTATTTGCCTGACTTCTAAAGCATAGAAAATGGAAATATTCTTAACCTCTGAGGCATGGGTGGCTTTACTCACGCTGAGCCTGCTTGAAATAGTATTGGGAATTGATAATATCATATTCATTTCAATACTCACCAATAAACTTCCTGAAGATAACCGGGGTAAAGCCCGCTTTGCCGGTATTGCTCTGGCTCTGATATTCCGGATCATTATGCTTTTGGGGATAACCTGGATCATTGGTTTTACCAAGCCTCTTTTTGAAGTGATGGGGCAGCAAGTAACTGGTCGTGATCTTGTTCTGATCTTAGGAGGATTGTTTCTTTTGGCAAAGAGTACCAGTGAAATACATCATAAAATTGATGGTCCGGGCCGGGCCGAAGACAAGAAAAAACTCAAAAATGCAACCAAGAGTTTTACAGCCATTATTATTCAGATAGGCTTGCTGGATATTGTTTTTTCTTTTGATTCCATTCTTACTGCTATTGGTATGACAGAGGAATTAATGATCATGATAATAGCTGTAGTAGTATCTCTGGTAGTAATGCTCATATTTGCGGGTAAGATTGCCGCATTTATAGAAAAGTACCCCACCTTACAGATATTAGCCCTTTCATTTCTGATTCTGATTGGTTTTGTGCTTATAGCAGATGGGTTGCACCAGCATATTCCCAAAGGGTATATCTACGCTGCGGTGGCTTTTTCCTTATTGGTAGAGGTGGTGAACATCAATGTCAGGAAAAAGGGCAGTACTACAAATACAGAAGTATAAAAAAAGGCTCCTTTAAGGAGCCTTTTTAGTATATCTTAACGATTCTTAGGCTTATTCTTTCACAAACAAACCGTTCAACTGACTTTGCTCACCAACTACCTGGTATGTATAAGTACCGGTTGCAAAAGAACTAAGGTCTAAGTGGAACTCACGGTTGCCAGCATTGAATGATTCTTCAGTACGGAAAACCTCACGTCCGCTCATATCCTGAATAACCAGTGTCAGGTTGCTCTCATTAGGCATGTCAAACTCTATAGTGGCGTTGTTATGAGCAGGATTAGGGAAAAACTTCAAACCACTTCTGGAAATGAAGTTTTTGTCGAGACCTACACTCATATCTTCAACAGTAGCCCAAATATGAGCTGCAATACTTATAGGATTACCACCATTGGTAAATACCGTACCATAATTGAACCAAGTAGTATCATTAAGGTTAAAGATAGCTCCTAAACCACAACCATTTGGAGTTGAGGCTATAGATAATGAGTCGGAACCATTTTCTACCTCAACGGATGCCCAAAACGGAGCATTAATACTCAAGGGACTTGCAAAGGTGAACTCATTAACAATACTTGTAGAGTTGGTGTCATTGATATTATCAAAGCTTACTGCGGCAGATGTAATCAGAGGGTTTGCACCAATACCATTCGTAGTATCATAAATGGAGGCAGTAAAAGAACCTTTATTAGGTCCCTGATCTTTATCAATACCAAGAACTAAAAGACCATATACGTCCACTGAATTACCATCGGTATTTAAAATCTGTGCTACGTCAGTAATAAAGTTACCATTACCTAAATTAAAAGGGCCTGTAATAAGCTCATCACCAATATCTATAAAAGAAATAGAGTTGGTACAGCTGATACCGGGAGGTATGATAGTATCATTAACCGGCTTTTTAGCTTGATTAGCAACTGTAGGAGTACCAGCTAGATTGAAAAATTTTCCGGATTCGGAAACTTCCATTTTTTCTATTTGAGCAAATGAACTGCACGTAAAAGCTAGTCCTGCGAAGGACAATAGTAATTTTTTCATCATTAATATAAGTTTTCGTTACTAAAATTCCTACAAAATTAAAAAAGCGAGTCCAAAAAACCCGCTTTTTCTGACAGTTTAAATGTTAAAATGCTTTACTGAGTTAGTAAAGGGCTGACAGTGAGAGCAAGTGATTATTCTGTAAGTGTAAACGTACGGCTTACACTGTTCATATCACTAGACACCAAGCTGCCTTTTGCGTCAACCAATTCTAACTTAATGGTATTTTCTCCCATAGGTAATCCTTCAATCAGGTATGGTTGCCAGGTATCAAACTCAAAAGAAGTTCCATTTACAGTAACCTTTACTGAGTAACCGTCAGGTTTGAGATCTGCATTAACCAGGAAAAAATCCAGGAGTATTTTTTTGGTATCCTCGCCTTTATATTCTCCCTTAGGGCGGCTATAGAATAGCAGGGGCTTTGAAAGATCAGTTTTTTTCATGTCGCTTTCTCCCGTGGTAAATTGAAATACCTGATATGAATTGGCATTTTTCACGCTTTCATGATAAGAACGGGATAAAAAAGCTATTGCCACATGATGTCCGTCCTCAAAGCTTTTGGTAAAGTCAGGTTCATAATGGGCAGAGTAGGGGCCGTTATCCACAATAAGGTGGATATGCTGACCTTTAGCGGAATTGGCTAAGCCTTTGCCTTCAGCGTCTGCAGTTTGCGCTCCTAGTTCGTAATTGCTCACTTCAAAATCAAAGCTAAGATCTCCGGTGGCTGCCATTGCTTCATCTTTTGGAGATTTTAATTGTAGCATGGCATCTTTGTATTCTACAGAGGTTGGAGCCGGGTAAATTTTAAGACCACCCTTCTCATAACTTTCAGGCGCATCATTTTCAGGTTCCATAGTAGTGGAGGCAGACTCCTCTTCGCCCAGGTCAATAACTTCATCGTTTCTCTCCGAAGGATTGTTACAAGAAGCCAGTAGCCCTATACAAACCATACTGCTGAGAAATAAGTACTTTTTCATAATGATTGATTTTTTAACAAAAGGTATATTGAAGCCAAAGGTTCATAAAAGTCAGCAAAAAAGCCCCGGTTCCGGGGCTTTTTTATTAAAGCAGGAGGTCAGGTTTTATTCCCTGTTGCCCAATAGCAATATTTCATTTACTACAACTTCCGTCACGTAACGCTTTTCACCTGACGGAGTTTCATAATTACGGGTTACCAACTTTCCTTCTACGCCAATCTCTTTGCCTTTACGTACATATTTCTCTATAAGCTCTGCCGTTTTGCCCCAGGCCACCAGGTTATGCCATTGTGTGTCAGTAAGTTTCTCACCTTTAGCATTCTTATAGTTTTCATTGGTGGCCAGCGAGAGTTTAGCCAGCTTGTTGCCATTTTCAAGAACTTTTACTTCAGGGTCCATACCTGGATTACCGATCAATTGCACACGGTTTCTTAAATGATTCATACTGATAAGTTTTAAAGTAATGGTCAATTGGTCTTTCCGATTGACAAGACAAAGATGTGAGCACCATCAAATGATATCCGGTTTTAAAATGATTACTATACATTTAACTTTCGTTTGTAAGTGTTTGTAAACGATTGAAAACGGATAAAAGACTATATTTATCTTAAAATCAATTATATGGAAAGAGGTTGTTTAGAATGTGGAGAAATCATAAAAGGCCGTCAGGATAAGAAGTTTTGCAGTGACAGTTGCCGGAACGCTTACAATAACCGGCAGAATAAGACCGTAAATAACCTGATGCGAAACTTAAACCGGACACTGAGTAAGAACCGCAGAATACTGGCAGAATTAAATCCGAATGGCAAAGCAAAGACTACCCGTGATGTGCTGGTTGGAAAAGGATTTGATTTTAATCATTTTACAGGTATCTATGAAACTAAAAAGGGCGGACGTTATTACTTTGTATATGATCAGGGCTATATTTTTCTTGAGGCAGGTCAGGTGGCTTTGGTTGTTAAACAAGATTATGTGGATCGGAAGTAACAGGTTGCTAAAAGAATATTATTCTTGTGCTTGAAACCCTTTTATGAAAACCCAGGCCCGCCATTGGTTCATTTTTAGTATTGCTGTACTTGTACTGGCTTGGTACTACGACTATCCACATTGGATAATGGAGAGGCCACAGTCCACCCATAACTGGCGGCAGTCTGATTGCGCCTCACTTACACTTAATTATCACCAGCAAGAGCTTCCGTTTACTAAACCACAAACGCACGGTATGGTAAGTGATGGAGGTACTTCTTCTAAAAATGCACCCAGCGAAATGTCTATTTACTATTGGGGTGTAGCGCAATTGTATTCATTTTTTGGTCCTTCTGAGACTATTTTAAGAGGGCTGAACACTTTTTTCTTTCTGTCGGGGATTGTAGGTTTTATGTGGGGTTTATTTCATTTGTCAAATAACCTTACCTGGAGTGTTCTTCTCGGGCTTGTTATATTTACGTCACCTGTATTGGTATACTACGGATCCAACTACCTTACTAATGCACCATCTTTTGGAATGGCCCTGTGGGGGCTGAGTTTCTTTATTGTTTTTACACAAAGCGGCAGAATTAAATATTGGTGGGGTGCTGTGTTTTTTTACTTTCTGGCTGGTTGTTTCAAGCTTCCGGGTCTCTTTCTGCTGTTTAGTATAGGAGGTGTTATAGCGGTCAGTCGTTTTAAGCGGCATTATAGCATTCCTGCCTTATCGTTCTGGAAATATTTAAGCGGCATTCTCATTATTCTTATCCCTGTAATGAGTTGGGTACTTTACGCCCGTAAATACAACCTGGCTCATGATACGGTGTATTTTTCCACTACTACTTTCCCTATGTGGAGTTACTCCTGGCCTGAGGTACAAGTTATGTTCAGCCAGATGATCTCAAACTGGGGGTACCAGTATTTTCATCCGGTGAGTTACGTCTTTTTTCTGTTCCTCCTGTTTTTTTGTTTGGTCAGATGGCGTAAAATGCGAAGTGTATTCAGGGGGATACTGGGAGTTTTACTGCTGGGGCTTAGCTTTTACTTTGTATTGCAGTTCTTCACTTTTGTTGATCATGACTACTATACCATTAATATGTTCATATTACCGGCTTTCTTACTGGTACTCTTTACGGATTACCTGTTAGCCTGGAAACCAGCTTTGTTAAAATCTCCGCTAATGCAGATGCTATTAGCCCTTTTTGTAGCGGGTAACGCCATATATGCCAGGGAGCAATTAACTTTCAGGTACCACGAATACCCAAATAATTTCAGAAAGGAACGCCCGCTTTTATATCAACCCGACACGGAAGACTGGTTAAACAGCCTTGGAGTAGGCATAGAGGATTCTATAATCTTTATACCGGATTTTAGTCATACCAGCCTTTATCTGCTTAACCGTTATGGATGGACCAATAGCAAAATGGTTTTCAAGGATTCTTCCCGTAATATTTATTTCAATCAAGATGCGGAAGGGGTTCAACGCTCTATAGAACGAGGTGCGCGTTACCTTTTGGTATATGGAGTTGAAAACATATACGATCTCAGCTATCTGCATCCTTTTGAAAAACATTTAAGCGGAGAGAAGGAAGGGCTTTATGTATTTGACTTACAAGATACCGTCCGAAACTTTAAACCCGGCCGGGGCGAACTGTACTCCAGTCAGTTCTTTGATTTTGAAAATGAGCTACCACTTAGGTGGAAGGGGACTTCAATAAGCTCAGATCATGCGCTTTCAGGTACTTATTCTCTGGCCGGTGCAAATACACCTTACCTTACCAGTGTATCTCTGCATTCCCTTAAAGCAGGTATGCTTATAGAAGTAGAGGTGTGGATACATAAGGGAGAAGAAGTATCACGGGTGTTACCAGTTATACAAAGTGAGGAATCCGGTTTGCTTTTCCGGCAGGAAGAAAAGGTAACCAACCACAGGGAAGAATGGCAGCTATTTTCTCAAAGCTATGTGGTAACGGAAAAAGTAGCCCGGAAGGGAGTGAAAGTTTTTTTATGGAACCCTGAGAAGGCCCCGGTTTGGTTTGATGACTATAAAATAACGGTATATAGTTCTCCGGTTAAATGATGATATAGTGCTTTAAATACCTGCTCGGTGAACCTTTGCAGATCAATAGTCGGGCAAACTTGCACGTTTAACTAAAATTTCACCCCACAATTAATTTAGGTTTAAATATTTTCCATCTTTACTTGATTGATCAGATAGAGCCTCTTTAATTTTTGTCATGTTAAAGCGGTTAATTTTCGTATAGATTTAATTCAGGTTTAATAAGGTTCTGGTCAGCTATTAAACTCAATTATTATCGAATATGAAAGAACAGGAGGTACAGTCATTATTGACTAGTATTAATAGTAACCTGGAATATTTTCCTCTACAATGGGATTATCAGCTGCAGTTTACCATTGGGCTTACAGGTGGTCCTCAACTCTTATTTCGCAGAGAAGAGGATAAAACCTATTGGCTGGTATTGTCCAACCCCCATACATCCTTAAGGGTTCAGATCGATTCTAAAACCAATAACTTTCTGTATATCCATCATTTATATTCTGAGATCCAAAAAATCACCAATAAGAGCATATATCAACAATTGCTTAATTCTACTGAGTGTTTAAGTATCATGACTTATAACCTGGGAGAGTTGATCGACCCGGTATTGGAGAAATACGCTATTGCTAACAGTTAAAATTTTCCTAAAACCGTAAAGCCACTACATGCTTTGCTGTGGGTATGCGTTAAGCATAAAACATTTTTAACTAATGCGTCATTTTCTAAAAGACCATTTAAGTCTGGTTGCCTCACTTTCTCTAAGTGTGTTACTACTTGTAATGCGAATATTATTCCTTCATGAAATCACCTTCATTTTCCTGGCTTGGAATCTCTTTCTTGCCGTAATTCCCTATGCACTAACATTTCTGCTAGATAGAAAATCGAAAATTCACCGGCTTGCCTTACTAATGTTGTGCATTCTTTTTTTACCAAATTCCCCGTACATGATTACAGACCTTTTCCATTTGCGTCTGTATCCCGGGTTTATCTGGTATGATACGTTGCTCATTGTATCCTTTGCGTGGAGCGGTATGTTGCTCTATTCTCATACGCTGCAGCGCCTGGACTTTTTATTCACGTTTGGCTGGAGGGTATACCATAAGTGGTTAGCTGTTTTAATAGTAAGTGTTTTATGCGCTTTTGGGATTTACCTGGGGCGCTATGTACGTTTTAATAGCTGGGATATATTTAGCCAACCGGCAGTTGTCAGCAAAGAAATTTCAAAGCATTTGTTTTATCCTTTAGAACATCCCAGAACGTGGGGTATGACTTTGATATATACTTTATTTCTGATGGTAGGATATTTTAATTTTGTGTCTTTTGGTAAGGTATCTGTAAATAGCAGGCTCAAGCCCGTTCCAGCAAATATTCAATGATTTTTTGTTTGGGTTCAAACGAACTAATTTCATGTAACCCCAAGTATTGAATAGCGTCATTAAGCGTGTTAGGCAAATCCATCTTGCTGAGGTATTTCTGTACTTTCATAAATTCTGAGAGAGGAGCTAAACCAACCAGCTCGCTACCGGTAACACGGCATCCTTGTTTATCCGCTTCTTTTTGCGTGTGTAAAAAAACATCAAGGATTCCGTTGACGTCAAGATCAGTTAAATTATAACTTACCTGAACTTTATCAAAATCAGCAATATACCAGCCTATTCCTTTTACTGATCTCAGTTTTCCACTTTGCCTTTGTTTAATCCCTTCAGGATCCTTAAAAACGTAACCTGAACCCCGAACTTTCCGGGCAATGTTCTGTGCTAGGGAAACATCATCAGTGTTCAGGTTTACATTATACGCCACAAGAAGTTTTCTAACTCCTAATACAGTTACACCGTTAGCCTGCCAAAGTTGAGCGTTGCCAAAATCAGGGGGGAGCCTATCTAGTTTACCGGGTAGTGCTTCAAACTCACCCTTGCGTAACAAAGCGAGATTACTTCGTGCAGATGATGTGGCACTGAATTCATAAAAATAACCGGGAATACCTAACTCCTTATCGAGAAGAGCAGCCAATTGAGTAGCATAGGGTTTGGCCTCTTCTATAGTCATACCCTGTAAAGGAACCAACGGGCATACATCTACTGCGCCTTGCCGGGGATGTGTACCTTGGTGGTCCGGCATGGAAACAAGCTTCCAGGCGACCTTATAAAGTTCAAAAGCAGCCTGTATAACTGCATGAGGAGGTCCTGCAAAGGTGAACACTGTGCGATTAGCAGCATAGCCAGTATCCTGGTGCAAGAGTTTTACATTTTCTACAGACTCTATGGCACCGGCCAGCAGACTGATTTTCAATTTATCACGCCCTTCACTCACATTAGGAACGCATTCCAATAATTTCATGTGATGTAGTAACTCTTAATAAAATCGGTGATCAGGTAAGCAATGCTCTTTCCCAGTAACTGCCGTTCATTTTCATGCGCTGCACGCCCCGGAGAACCTTCGCAAATATGGAAATAAAGAGGTTGTTTTAAGGCAGAAGCGGTTCGTATAAAATGGCGCACTTCGGGGAGGTTGAAACCGGAGGGATTTAAGGCACTTACCGGAAAATAAGAAAGAGCATCCAGATCCAGTTCCAGGCCTGATGGCGATAGGCCTAACCATTGCAATAGATTTTTGAAGTGGCGGTCTTTTTCCTCCCATGTTTGGGTTAACAAGTCTTCGTAGGTAAGGTAAGCAAGATGCGCATCAGCTTCAAAATCCCGTAAAACCGATTCGCCATTATAGCCTTCATGAAGCCCGAAAACTGCGTATTTATCCAGGTAATTTTCAGAACGTGCATAGCGAAAACCATTTCCACTGTGCCGCCCTTCTAAAGATCTGTAATCCGTATGCGGGTCAATGTTGAGTACACTCAGTTTTTTACCGAGAGCTTTTGAAGATCCCGCAATATTACCAAAGGCATTATTGTGCCCCCCGCCCACTAATACGGGCACTTTACCAGCTTTAACTATTTTTTCAACCAAGGCACTAAGCTGCTTGTCTACCTCTGCTGTGAGTTCCCGCAGTTTTTTGAGATCGGAGGCGTGGCCCGGATTTAGATTTTGAGATTGTTCCATCAGCTCGTTAAACTCCAGTGAGCCTGCAATACATAGGTCAGAACCACTGAAAAAACGGTTTTCCTGAACGTTTAAAAGAGCAGGTAAAACATAATCCCATGCAGTGGCAGCACCGCCCTGCCCCAGGTTGGCCCGGATACCAATATCTTCTTTAAGTCCGAGTAGTACAAAGTGTGCCCCGGGCTTTTCCAGATCGTCTAAAGATGAAAGCACCTGCACTTTTTCACCAACCTTGGTCTCACCTGTGCGGAAGGCCGTTAGTTCTTCTTTTTGATTTACTGTAAATAAGCTTAGCATAAAGCTAGATCTCTTTTCCGTTAATAAAGACTTTACTGATCACTTGGTGCCCAAAATTGTACGGTAGAAAGG
>CAJNIZ010007452.1:0-16112 GCA_905231905.1 Symbiodinium pilosum
AGCATTTTGAAGAATTCTGTTTCCCTAATACACCAGACATATTAAATCCTGATTTAATTGTCCCAAAGGTAGGTTGATCAAGGTACCTAAGGAGAGCTATTAAATCATGATTTAAAATTCAATAACTTCTGGATCCATTGCTTTTCCTTCGTCTACGCTACCCTGAAGGGATCCATGCTTGGATGACGGAAGTCGTTGTTGATGGGCAAGACCCTGCATCATGTCATATACTACTCCCAGGGTTCAGGAAAATCTTGGTCACGAATGGTTTCGCCCATCAAAATGCAAGGTTTCCATAGTACCTTGCCATGGAGCCCAGGGGTTTAAGCCTTGGAAGGTATCGGGAGGATCTCTACGAGCATAGCTTCCTCGGAGAACCGCCGCTTGGCCCAATTAAGGCTAAGGGGCCCAGCATTGGGGGCTTTGAGGTTAAGTAGGTGTTTCGATGTTTTTTGCTTCAACTTCAACCTGGGCAAGTCAGGACGAGCTCATCCAACCTCAGCCCAAATGGTGTCTTCTCAGGAAAATCCACAAATTGCCATGCTTCAAGCCGCAGTCGTTACAATCATTTCGCCAATCGCGCCAGGGTTTTCAGGTCGAGGGTGCAAGCTTTAGGTTTGGTTTGGAGTGTGAAGGATCCAGATGCCAATGGCACATGACACTTCTGCCATGGTCCTTAGACTCTAAGGACTGAGTACATTTCCGAAACTCAGTTGTCTGGGGGTTCATACTTCTGCAGATTTGTCCTGGGGCTGCAGTCCAGGAGGGCGATGGTCAGGATTCGGAGTTTAGGGCACAGCGAGCTCCAAGCCCCGGACTGAGCTTTTTATTTGGGGTTAGGGCTGAGAGGCTTCAGCAGAAGTCCGACCTGAGCTGAGAACCACCCAGCCTTGAGCTAGAACGAAAAGTGTTTTACATCCTCCTTTGTTTCGTTCACCCGTGCCCTAATTGAATTGCGCTCACCTCACAGGGAATACATGAAATGGTTGAATTAGATTAAAGGACAAAGTGAATTAATAGAACAGACGCATTCATCAATTTCACACGCTGATTTTGTTAACGTATTTGATTCACTCACGTCTTCATTTAATGAACGAAACAAGGTGAACAAAATGCGTTCATTGAATTCATTACGTTCCTTCATTTAATAACAGGAGTAGGTGAAGAGTGTGAAATTAGTTCATGAACGAACAAACGGAGTGAAACTAACCAATGAACACACGAACGCACGAAACGATGGATTTTAGGAGTTCTTGTTTACACGGTTTTTTGAATTGAGGAACGAAGGGGAAGAATGAATTCGGGAAACGAACCGTGGAAAATAAGAACGACGCACATGAAAGAAGTGAACGGACGACACTGTTGATTCATTTGTGGACTCGTGTTTCGTTCTCATGGCATCTTGTGGTTCACTTGTTAACTCGCATCACACGGCTCCTCAAGGATCCAGATTATAGGGCAGTGACATGAATCACCCCCACAAGCATCCCCATCCCTCAGGCCCAAACCTACAGATTTTCCAGCACCACTCCAAAGGATCCTCAAGGCGGCCCCCTGGTCTACTCCCCAGATTTCAGTCAGATTCCCTTTTTTTCTATTAACCTCCCTTCTCAGGAGTCACGAAGAACTGCTTGATGGAGGGTGCCTCGGCAGCGTGGAGCTTCGGTCACGTCATCTCTCCGACCCACTAATAGCAGTAAGGTATAATATAGTTTTCGCAGAGGTATCACACATTTGCATGCGGAGCTGGGCTTTGTGCAATTGAGGTTCACTGTCCTCAAATCATGTTCACCCCAACCTCAACGGGGGAAAGCCAAAGCCCCAAGGGCCCTTTTAGCCTCAAAATCCCTAATGCCTGAGTCCTGGACAAATAACGTAGCAGTTTCTATTTCAGGTCCCATTGTCCTTTTCATTTGATCTTTCGTTATTGGTCATAACTACAATTTTTGCCACTATTACCACTATCAAGTTCTAAAGTCCTGAGCCTTCAAGGTGCCGAATGCCAATATTCTAACCATGTAGGGTACAAGATTTAGGGTATCGGGCTCAGGGCTGCTTCCTTAGCCCTGAAGCCAAACACCCAAACTTGCAACCTAAGCTCTGCTACAACTTGAACCCCCAAAATCCCACGCCTGAAGCTTCCACACCTGTGTACGCACAGGGAAGCCAGTGGACCCCCTGAAGATCTGAAAACTGAAGTTGGTATTCTCGAAGGTAGTGGCAGGTAGTATCCTCCTGAGTGGTCTGCTCCCCCCCAAAGTATTATGACCCTTGTTTTGTGGACACCCCGCCAATTTGGGATCAGGGGGTGAGAATCTTGAAAGCTCCGAACCTTAGAGCCGGTCTGCATGGCATCTCTGTAGATTCCCACGTGAAGGTTCTTGAGCCTGCACCTCTGGAATCCCTGAAGTCGATTTTTACTTCATGAGTGTCTGCTGTTCGAATATAGCAAATAGATGAACACGTAAATGAATATCTATATGTGTAAATGTACATAAATAGGCTTCCTGGGCAAGCCATCCGAGGAACACACACATCCCCACATGGAACCTTCACCTCACATCCACTTGCCCTAAACTGTAAAGCCACTCCCCGACCCCAACCTTGTCTTCAGGGAAGACGTCGCAGAACAGCTTTGCTGGAAGCGGAGGCTTCGGATTGGGATCTTGGGGGTGTGGTGCTGCTTCGGGCCTGGGGATTAGGATTGAGGGTCCGGGCTTTCTTTCTGTCGGATTTATGGCGAAGATTCTGAGATTTGGGTTTGACGTAAGGGGGTCCCACCCAAAAGGATACATGTGCTCATGACCTGGTGAAGTTGGGTGGGACCTTGTTTGTTCTGGGACCACCGTTGAATCTCGGGGCCTTGCTGAGAGCCATGGGCTTCTGATGATTGACATTGGTTTCTTGGGTCCATTGAGCGTGGTTTGGTGTAGGGATGAATGCAGTATTTCGGGTTCCATGTTTAGAAATATCGCGTCTTTTTAGCCTCAGAGCCTTCAAGCCTAGAACCCACAACATGTACCATGGAACCGCGGCACTACCCAAATGCCAAACCCTAAACCCTTGGAGGCAGCTGCATACAAAAGCAACCCGTGTTCACGGGTGGGGTTTAGTGTTGAAAAGCAGCTGGAGGCATATCGGCAAACCAAACCTCAAGCCAACCCGCATCCCAAAGGGAAAGCTCTGAACCCTGAACCTTAAGCCCAAACTCTCACCTGTTCATTCCCTGTGGAGAGAGCTGTAACCTCTACCTTCGACAGATCAGGAACAAATTAGGATTGAGGAGTTGAGGTTCATAGGGTCAGAAAGGAACAGAATTTGACAGCGAAATTGCCTTGGCCTTTCAAAGGCTTCATGAAGATGCTTGTTGAGCCTTGCGGGGCGACACGAAGCTGCCAGCTGGAATCGTGGACCCCATTCCCGAAGCCAGGATCCCGAAAGATCCAGCGGTAAAGCCTTAAACAAGTGTGGCTCAAAACAATAAGCCTCCTACATCTCCCATCACGTCCTGCCGTTTGAAGCCTCCAGGCGTTGCCAAACATCTCATTAACCAGCAGCCCTGACTTGTCCTCAGCGCTAGCTTATGAAGCCCCAAAGCAGCTTTTGCAGGGTTTTTCGGAAAGAAGGGCGTCCTTGCATATCTGTCATCAAGAGCCCATGTGCTGGAAGCATGATTCATGAGAGTCCTAAGCCCTGTGCCTTTTTCTGTTGTGGGAACCGGTTCAGAGTCTCTATACCCTTTTGCCCAAGACAAGTTCAATCCTGCTTCCTGAGAGGTCATTGCGCTACTCAACCTTCTTGGTCTTGGTTTCCTGCTTCGCCACTGCACCCTGGCAAATACTTGGATTAGGACACTGGCGCCAGGCCAGAGTAGGTCAAATTAAGGGTTTATGCTGCCCGTGTAGATCCGGAAACGTTGTAGCTGGAGCAGATTTGAGATTCTCATGTTTTTGGTTCGGGGGTTAAAGGCATTTGCTTCAACCACGCAAATCCTTCAATTGACCAAAACGCACTCAATTGGCAGTTTCCTTACATAGGAGGACCGCTATATCGACCCCCAACTATTATATTCCTTGTTATGTGGACCCTCCAAGAGGTGCCTCTCATTTTGTGAAACTTCCATTTTGCTAACGAGCCTCCGAGTCTGGTCTATCCAGGGAGCATACTGCCCCCGCAGCATGTGTTCCTTTGGGAGTGTTTTGGGGTGAAGGGTGGTTTCTGGATCCCTATTGGAATACATAACGGGTCCGACTGTAGTCCTGATTTTGGGGGTTGGAGTTACAAAAAGTTGCGAACTTGAAGCAAGGACAGCCACGCATGACAAACACGGATTGCAGTTGGTTATCACTCCAATTGACCAAGGTCCCAGACACATAGGAATGCTGAGCAGAGACTGCAAGAGCTGTCTCGGGTTTCAAGGGGTCCCTATTTCGAGACACCTGTATCTCTCGGGGTCTGGAGGGAAGTGGTTCTGTAGTCGATCTAACCCTTGACGTTTGAGGTGACTTCTCTAAACATTGAAACCCTGAACCAGACCCTGTGAACCACCCAGTTTCCACTTCCTCAAATCAAGCACAAAAACCGACCCTGAACCTTAAATACAATCTTGACACTCACTGCTTAACGCTGAGTCCTCAATCCGAAGCCCTGAAATCCATTGCCGAATCAACTCTTACTGGTAGTTCTTGGGCAGCGGCCAATTTGTTTTTTTCTCATTCAGGTCTGGGGCTTGTTGTTTAGTTGTTGGGTTTCGGGTTGAAGGTTGGGGTTTCATTCCGGGTTTAGCTTTCAGTGGTCCAACTGTTCGCTGTAGTTCTGAGTTTAATGTATCCTCTGGCTAGACTTGCAGCAATGTATTCTCCCTTTGACACCCCCACCCCAAAGTGTGAACAGAACCCTGAATGTAAGCTCCAGACTGAAGGTTCGGTTAGGGCTTGAGATGAAATCCCCAAACTCACCAGAGCCATGCACATTAAACTGTTCGGATATACTTCCCAGGTCCTGGCTCTTGCTTGGGGCAGGGGGGTGTTGTACCCCAGGCACGCCGGACAAATTCCCTGTCCCTACGGTAAGGGGTTAAGGCTGTTACCGTCATCATCTTGAGTGCTGTTTTGAGCCATTGCTACAAAGAAACACAATTCTCTTTGGTGTCTTTGTCGGATTTGATTGGCTGCTGAAGCTGTGGAGAGTCGAATGCGACAGGTAGTTCAGGAGGTAGACTTGTTTGGCCTCATTCTTAGTAGTTCCTGGTGCTTTAGTGCAGAGGCTGTTGCAGTCAGGGTCAAGAGAATTGTATGAAGGTTGACTCCGACTTTGTATTGGATCTTTGCAAAGAAGCCTCAGGGTCAAGAGCCAGAGGATGTGAGGAGCCGGCGTAGACACCCCTGGAATTTTGAAATAAAGCTCTTTCAACAAGGCAGGTTGTAGTGAGTATCCACATTTGGGCTTGACTTTGGTGTTTAGACGACTTCCACTTATTGCTGAATTGTAAACCCTAAGCCTTAGAGGCGAAGCCGTCTGCACTTTCAATGGCAAGCACGCATCACGCCGAAGAAGCCTACATGTTACACCTACATTTTTCAAATCAAGGGCCCTTTGTAGTCCTAAGCCTAAACCCCCAACACTGAACCCTAGGGATATGTAGGGATGATGGGGGCGCTTCTACAGCTGAGATTGTGTTGATGCTCGCATGTTCTTTTAGTTTAGAGTATGCATCTGCATGTCATTTTGTGTTTAGGGGATAGGCAGTGACGCAGATGCCAACTTGTGTTAGTACTCGCAGCAGGGATGAAACACAAGCAGTGCAACTTTGAAGCACCGCAGCAATGTCTTGCTATCCTCGGTGCTGAAGTTCTAAAGGTTGGAACCCCGACTCCTAGCCCTGAACCCTGAAAATCCTAAACCCTGGCCTCTCGCGCCCTGAGGCCTAAGCCCCTCAAAGCAGGACAGCCCTAAATCCTCAAATTCAAAGCCTCGAAGCTATCTGGTTCTCTGTTCAGGGAAACCTTGCTCAGACCGCTGGAGCGCCGCTGGTGCAGCAACTTCAAAGGGATTCACACAGTCTGACTTGATTTAGGGACCAGCACGGCTCACTCATAGGGAGCGACAGGACTCCAAGACTTGATGGGTTTGCTTTTTCCCCCATGGCCCATGGGCAATCATGAAGTTCCGGCTTCCTATTTTATAGGGTCTTGGAATTGTCTGCTCCAGGTGCTGTTTGGGATTGCATTTAACCGACATGGCTAAGTTTGTCTTCTGCTGTCTACTTACCTCATGATGGCTACGGATGATCTTCAGAGGGGCTTGTCAAATTGAATGCTCGCAAATGATTACAGCGCTCGTTAACGATCTCGTGCCAACACATATCCTGGCCGTGAGCTGCCAAAACTCCGAAGCCATCCTAGACTGAAGGAAGACAATTCCGAGGTTGGAGGGTCCAAGGTGTGGGACCCTAACCTTAAAACAATAGGCCTTAGATCTAAACTCTTAACCTGCAAGCCCAGATCCTCAACCCTAAACTAAAGCTTAACACGCTAAACGCCTAAATCCTAAGCTCCCACATGCATGAACCTCAATCATGTTCTGGCTCAGCTTGCATCAGCCGCTTGCATACACATCCCCAGCCCGGAAGCCATGCGCCTGGTGAGTTCGGTGCCCGTGCTGCTATGCAGCTTTTGCTTGCTTCTGGGTATTGGTCAGGTTTTGTGTGTGGGATTTGGGGTTGAGGGGTTGGTGTTTAGGACTTAGGCTTTGGGGAGCTAATGGCACAGAATTGGGTTTGCTCAAACTTTGGGTTTTGGGTTTAGGTGGGTTGAGGTGTAGCGTAGTGCTTGGGATTTAGGGTTGCGGGCCTGTCTGGTGGATCCTCGAGACGAGGATCTCCGTGTGGGAGTTGCATAAGCAGAGCTCTTGATTTTGTAGACCTTTAGTCGCATAGGTCATCTGTATGGATTTACAGCCAAGCCTTCTTCGGCTGCCACTTACTGTTATTGTTAGCATCCCAAAAGACTCAGTCGTTCGTTGCGGGACAGATGTCCAGGATGACCAAAGCCCTTGACCCCAAACCCTCTTCGGATGGCGGGCGCTGTCTACGTCTAGGTAGGAAAGCGCTCAAGGCAAAATCTACAACAAATTGCTAACCGAGCGTCCCTCCGAGTTTCTCCTGATAAATCCTGACGAAATGAGCGTTTCGTCAAGTGCCTGCCAGAGCTGATGTCTTGAACCCGGTACCTGAACCCTGAGCCCTCAACCCGAAACCCTTGACCCTAAGCTCAAAACCTTTCCGCCCCTAGGCTATCTACAGGGCAGTTTGCCAGTGCGCCCGTCCTTGTTACCTCCTGGCATGCTGGCAGATGGGAAGGAAGCATGGGTTGGTCTCTGCTCCTGGGCCGTCATGAGCGATTCCAGGGTGAAACTTTTTGATGGCTTAAGGTTTTGAGGTCTAGGAGACTGATGGTCAAGGGACAGGCGGTAAATTTTAGGGTTCAGGGCTTTGTGTGCTGGGTCTGCTTAGTGTAAGGTTGAGGGTGTTTATGATTCAGAAATTGGATCATTTGTACAGGACATCTGCAGTATCTAGGACCACTTGCATGACCAGGAGTACCCCAAATCTGAGAGCCCTCCAGTGTGCCCCTGTTTCGTGTGACCGTTGCAAAAAAAGAATGGGCTTTTATGCGCTCACGCCACAACCCTCGCCTTCATCAGCGCTTGGCTGCGTAGTCTGCCAAAATGTAATTTCGAGTTGCTTGCGCCAGGGTTATGTTCAAAGTTCGGGTCCAATTTTTTTCGGCCGGCAAGATGAAGAGGTATCCAAAACGGGCCCAGGAAGTGGGAAATCATCTGCACGGCTGGCTGAAACAGGCCCCAGCAGTAGGGTTTGCACACCGTGCAGGATTATGTAGCTAAGAGCGTAAGGCAGCAATGAAATCCTAATTTGCTTTGGAGATACCTGGAAATTGTTCAGAGGGTTTCTGAGAAAGTTCCTTTTCAGCTTAGGCTTAGCCTTAGCTTCTCAACAAACACCCTTCAACTGAAATTCAGTGGTTCACATACAGTCCGAAGGGTAAACCATACATCCCAGCACCATACACTGCTAAAACCGACCCTCTAGCCAACATCAATCCTGTCAGGCCAACGCTTTCACACCCAAAGCCAGAGTAGAGGATTTGGGATTTAGAGTCTAAAGCTCTAAGCCCCAACCCCAGTAATGCATAAGTTTCCATATTCTTTTCCTTTTTCCCCAGTCCTTGCCCAAAGCCGACAATAGTTTCAAGGTTTCCCTTCGTTCAGACCTTGCTAGCTGTCAGTAAGTTCAGAATCCAGGATTTGTCTCCATGGCTCGCTTGAGTGTCGGAATATCTGCTGTGACTCTGCAGAGCAAACCTGCTCAGATGCTTGGATGTTGAAGGTGTAGGGTGTAGGGTTTAGGATTTTATGGTTCAGGAGGGCTTTTCAAGTGACAGTTGAAAGCTTTCAGGTTTCTTGACTTGTAGGTGACGATGACGACTACCACCTATACCGACTGCCGCTTCTTTTTCTGCTGCTGCAACTGCTATTCTCACAATTATTATTTCTGTTCCTTCTGCGATTACGATTGCCATTGCTACTACTATGACCCTTCTCCTTATTACTACTACTTGTGCCACTCAGTCTATTGCACTTCCGTCGACTGTTTATTTCTGTGACGTGTGCATAAGGATGAACAAGGAAGGAAGAAAGGAAAGGAGGAGCGATCATCAAGCAGGGGAAGGAATGAACAGAGCTTATGATGTGCGATGATGCAGACTGCTACTGGTGAATTGCTACAAGAAAATACAGCCAACTTTCGAAACATTGTATTTTCAGCTACTATCATCATAATCATCATCATGATCCAGATATGTTCTTCTCCTTGTGGTAGCACTGCGAAAGCTGCATCTACAGTTCTTGGACATCCATTCATGGTTGGCAGTCTACACAGCCATCCAGGGGTTCACCATTATTATGCCCATTTCGACTGGTACTTCTGCCGCTGCTGGTACAGCTGCGGTGTATTCTAGAACTATTACCACTGGCAGCGGCGGCAGCAGCAGCAGAATCAGGACAATTGTATTCGTAGAAGAGACAGGAGATGATTACTCAGGATTTGGGGAGCCGTTTCAAGGCTGCAGAATCCATTCAAAGTTGGCCAAACGGATGTGGCCACAATGACGATGTCACGCGGCGCCTCGAGTGCTGCGAAACTGGGCTGCAACTGAGAATGACAAGAATCGACTCTTTAGTACTACCAGGTCTTGAACTAGCGTAGACCCCAAACAGTAGTCTACGAGGACCCCAACAACGTTGCAAAGAAGAGTCCAAGAGCAGTTGCGGATCAAGATCGACAAGAGTCACTAGGATCGCGACAATGGCGACGTCGAGGGTCGAAAAGTCATCGTGAGGATCCGCATAGGCAGAACAAGGCTGTTTCGAAGATGATGTTCGTGTCTTGTGTCTTCATCATATGCACAGGCCGAACTGATCAGAAGACAGGTGATGGTCGTCGTTCCACGAACACTTGACGCAAATATCGAGCACCTCCAGACACTTCTGATAGCCCTGAACCCTGAAGCTTAACTACGCCAAAAACCTAAGCCCTAACCTCGCCTGCTTTGCTAAGCCCTCAACCCTTGACCCACAGACTGCGAAACGATTGTTCGCAAAGAGCCCGCACCTCCAAAAAGCCACTCCTCAAGACATTGCAATTGCAACCCTTGCAAGTCTCACAATGGTTTCTTGCAATCCCTGTTTGGAAGTTCTTCACCAAAAGTCTCCAGAAGGATGCGCATGACCCTTGCATCGTCCAACCCCCAACCAACTGGTACACTGACAAGCTTAAACTCAAAGCTCTGCACCCCAGACTGTGCCCTAAACTTTACACTTCGAGCCTACTACAAATGTAAGCCGTAAACCCAGGAATGTGTGGCCTCGGAGCCTCCTCCCACTCCTGTGATGCCCAGCTCGGGTGACTGCGTCCCTTCTTTTGACTGCTTGGAGCTCAGTTGTGAGGTTTGGAGATAGGGACTTGCGGGTTCAGGAATGGAAAATCAAACAGGTAAGAAAATGGAACAATCAAATTGCAACCTGGGTTGTACAATGATAGATAGGTCTCGGGGTGACGGATTTTTGCTGTCAGGGATTCAGGTTTTGGGTTGTCTGTGGGGGATTTGGGGTATCAGGCTAAAGTAGCATATATAATACACAAAATATGTAACGATTATTGTTTATAATGATTGCTATATATGGTCATGAAGCTACTTCTTTTCTACGTAGAGATGGCCGCAACTTGTGTGGACATGATCGCCTGGAGACCCAGTGTTTCTGAGGTTTGTGCCGGCTTTGGAAAGGGATTTGATGGATGAGCGCGCTCAACTCACGCCCTCACGGGACATCTAGCAATTATAGTCCCCGTAAGTAGATAGAGTTCAGAATATGGGTATATGGGGATCTTTTTGTAATATACCCAAAGCCATATTCTATCTACTTAAGGGGGACTCTATGTCGAACTTACGTATGTAAGTTGGGTTCATGCAGGGTTGGGCAGCAGAGCTACAACAGGATTCCCAACTTGGATGCCTCAGGACCAGGGTCTACGGGTGGTATAGAGATCGAAACGGGATGTAGTAAAGCGTTCTCTGCGGAATGAACATGACAACCCCGGGATTTGACCGGCCCTGCAAAGACAACAAGATGTTTTAAGTGAATGGGTCCAAATTTTTTGATGGCGCCCTTATCAGCGCAGCTAGTTGTATGGGTCTGCCTTGAGTCCTTGATGAGGTCTGCGCAGTTTATGTTGTGGCTCCGGCACAAGGACCATGGAAGATTTGAACTTATCCGCTTGTACACGTTATTGAGTCGATGTTTATCACATAGCTTAAGCTTAGCCCAGCGGCCCTGGTTGAAAGAGTGCCCTTACGACTAGCGCCAAGTTATAGCCGAACCTTTGCACAAAGCAAGGATGGTAATTAGTAATTAGTTTGGGGTCTGGTGCTGGACTACTGCTACGGATCACTTCCAGCAAAGACATTCTTGGAAAGGTCGTATCTAATTTACGAGACATTGGTACAATTGGGATAGCTAACCTAGTAGTCCCGTGCACTCCTTCATCATCGTAAACCCAGGTCCATAACCTGAAAGTTCTCAAGACTCTATACCTACCTTGCCCAGTGAGCCTCTTTTCATGAAGATCCCACAGTAAGAGCCGCAAATCAAGCACCTCTAGGAGACCAGTGCCGCACCTAGTAGTTCGGGGTTTTGCGGTGACAATGTCGAAGATGTCAAAGCTTCCTTGCCTAATCGGAAGCCTTAAGCTCCATGGAGTATACTATGAAGCCCCCCAAACTTCTGAAACCAAAAGCCTCGATTTTTCATGGTTAAGTCCTGAGCGTAAACCTACAACCCTAGACACTGAACCCGAAGCCTAAAATTCAAAGCCCTCCGAGAAAGTAGTAGCCCTGAGCCCTTCAGAGGGCCGCACTCCTTCCTGGCGCATGTGCATTTTTCCGAAATCAGGGGTGTTGTACGTGTTTTGTGAGGGCTTCAAGAATATGGGCCCGCATCACGCAGCGCCATCCTGAAGGGCTAAACCCGCCAAAGCCCGCAAAATTCTTAAGCCCCAATGCTGAAACCTCAAGTCCTGAAATCTCACATCCCAAAACCCTAAACTAAACCTCTGAATCCAGGCCCTGACTGCTGTGTGGCCAATCTGACCTGTCCCACTGGCTTCGAGCTTTCTGCACCTCTGAAACTCTGCTACGGATGCTTGGTAAGACTAGACCATAGCATATAGAACGAGGTTTTCGGGGCATGTTACAATATCCTGACATGAGGATTATGAAGGTAATGTAGGGGCCTAAGCAGTTGGAAGTGTGTGCTTGGCCTGAATTAAAATGTTTCTAAACGTGGAGGGTACTAACTACATCAGATGCGTCTAAGGGAGGACTGAGTGCTTCAGGTGTTTAGGAGTTGTGCCTGCAAACTCCAAACCTTAACTTACGCCTGCAGGCGTTTAGGGTTTTGGGTGCGAATTCATGCTGCGAGGCCCTTCTTTGTCTTGAATCCTTTAGACTTGCCTGCAGAACCAGCAAACTTCAGCTTCAGGATTAAAGGTCCAGATGTTCCAGGAAGCTTGAACATGAAGGTTGAAGGCCGCATGGGGCTTATACTGGATTGCCTCGTACAAGCTCCACTTCAGCCTTTAAGACATATGTGTCACTTTGCTTTAGGGCGTAGAGGCCTCAAAGAAGTGCTCGAACTTGCTCTCATGCTTGCCCGCCGAAGATGTTGCAACGCAGCCAGACGTCTACTACCAATCTTTATGACGTTGTTTTGTAAGAAGCAAGACCTTCCAAAGCAAGTTCTAAGGGTGTATTGTCACAGATTCAACCCTGCAGAATTGAGAAGTTAACGCTCAGCACGCGTGAAGCTCTACTTTTCGGAGTTGCAATTCCATTTCAAGCTAGTGGAGCAGACATGCCTCTGGCTCTTCTGAGAAACAACTCTAGCAACAGATTAGCATTCAGCTTTCCCCTTTCTCCCTGCAGCTCCGAGCCACGAACCTGAAAGGTCACCCAAGGTCGTTAAAAACCTGGCCCTAAACCCAGGTGCTCTCATTGCACCTGTTGCCTTTGCTCACATGGGGCAAGCGGTCTGCTGCCGGTGAACTCTCTACTACAAGGTACAAATGTAAGGGACAGAGCGCAGCTAAGGATGTGCCCAGGCACCAGGCTACGCCCAGCGCGCTTCTTGCCCAACTAAACCCAAAATCCTTCGCCCAGAATGCTGCATCTGAAGCCATCAAGCCCGGAACCCTGAACCCCAAACCCTAAACTTCAGATTTTCGCATTCAAAGTTTTGTTGAATGCATGCAGCAGTAATGCTGCTTGTTGTACGTAGCGGACAAAGCAATAGTACTTGTTGCTGCAGCAGGAGGGGGAGTAGTATTACTGCAGCAGCTGCTTCATCAGTACTTGCAGGAGAAATCTGGAGCAGTTACAAGCGGCATTTGATTTAAAGGCCAAACAAATTTCATTCAATTCCTTATACTCACCGGCTGCTTTTCGTATCAGATTCGCACGGCTTTGTATTCAGCTGAGGACAGTCGCTGGGCTTCTAGGGTTGTCCAAAATGTTGAGCACTCAGCGCTTGAAACCCCGAAGCCGCAAAAACCTCAATCCAGGTACAGCTTCGCAACCTGGACCCTACTTGCTGAGCCCTGAAACTCTTAAGTCTCTATCCAGGTTCGGCGCTACAGTACACTTGGTTGGGAGCATGATTGCCCCCAAGATGAGGATAGTGGACACTGGTTGCTCAACTTGTTTCAGCCGGCTGTTTTCAAAGCCAGGGCCCGTTATTGGGTCCAACAAATTTCCCTTGCAGGCATTTAGTACTTGAGGGATACTGAAGAGGGAGCCATCACTTCATTCAGTGTTCACTGACAAGTCGCTTTAGTCATTGAACTTCCCGCGTGCCGTCCCAGGAAATGCTTCCTTCAAAAACTAGGGTCCTCCATCACTTCTTCATATTGCTTACATATCCCTACGGGCTCAGGGGATTTCCTACGCAACAGCTTGCATCGTCAATGGAGTTCAGGGTTCAGGGACTGGATTGGTATAACCATGTATAACTCAGAGTACAGGATTAGGGTTCCAAATCCTAAGCCCTTAGCTAATTCTAATCATTGTTTTTTGCCTGCTTTTGGCGGAAGAGCAAAAAAGGCTGACCGGATATGAATGTCACACTTGCGTTCCAAGCGGTTCAAGCAGTACCGCAAGCACGACTACCACCACCTATTTTCCGCAAATTAAGGGTGCAACTTGCTTCCTGAAGTTAGAAATCTTTTTTTCCTTGCGCTTGGGATGTCGAGGTAAAAAATACATCCTACAAAGCCGGTACAGGGAAGCTCAAAGAATTTCGAGGCGGTCATCGCAGGTATGGTGTATCTGGGGCTTAGGTTCACGTTAAGTTAGACGCTTTACCCATGGGGGATATGTAAGCCCTAGAATATCACAAAGAAAACAAACACTTCCCTCAAGGTCACGGACGCGTGCGCCCCGCCCACCACGACCACACCCGACCCGAGGGGACTCCGACAATGGGAGACACTGGGCACGCCGAATAGCAGCTGGGCTGGATCTTTACGGGCAGGGGTGTTGGGACGTTCGGAGTATAGGGCTTCCGCGCCTAAGGGATTGTGGTTTAGGGTTCAGGATTTCTGTTTAGAGGGTTAAAGGGCATTCGTTTTGAGGGCCCCCCCCCCCACTTTTGGCAGATTGCTGCGTACACAAGCTTTGAATCGCAATCTGAATTTCAAGCGGCTTCTCATAAGCGCCTTGAAGTTTCCCCCTCGTTGATTCGACGCTGGCCCTGTGGATGAACCCGGTTGTCTGGAAGGTTAGGGTCAGAGGCTAAGAGTTCAATTTCAGAAATTTGATGTTTCTAGCGTTCTGCACGTCCACACAGGCAGCGCCTGTCGTGGAAGCAGCGCTGACGACAACTCGCCGAGCCACTATACAGAAGCTTGGCTTACAACATGGGGGTGGTTCTAAGGCGTGGTACTGTTGATAGGGAATGGAAACTGAGATTGAAACTGGGGGTTTATGGGGACATATGGGCTTAGGACTTGCGGTTTACTTGCCTGTTGGTAGCCGGGAATGAAGGACTGGAAAAGAGAATGGAAACTGTTACGTTGCGGTGATTATGTTAGGACTGCTATAGGGCGCAAGCTCCAAAACGTACAACCCAAAACGTAGACCCAAAACCAAAGCCAATTGACCTTACTTTGTGTCATTGTACGGATGATAAAGAGTACAGGGGGGTTGATCCCCTTAAGGCCTCAAAAGTCCCGGAACTTAGGTGGTTGTCACTTCTTTCAAGAAGTAGACGGTTCCTCTAGATGCACACTAAGAGGCTCCACAGGATTCTCGAAAGTTCTTGTAAACTTTCTGGTCTCAACAAGCTTAAACGCTGACCTGCGTGAAGCTCAATCCCAGGTAGTGCAGGCAGCAGACATCGAGGAGTGCAAGTTCCACTGCTGGTCACAGTTCCTGCCAGAGTTTTAGGAAGTTGTTGGAGTGCCAGAGGCCTCGTTGGCTTAGAACTTTTTTGTGTGGTGTAGAGTTACACAAGCGCATAGCCCTTGAATTTGAAACCCCCAAAAATTAACCCCCAAGCCCCCCCAGATGTGCTGTGTATTTTGTTGTCATCGTCCAAAGGGGAATCATCTTTCTCAGGCCTCCATCACCTCAGGAGATAGTAACAATACCTGCAGCGACAAACCCTAAACCCCGCCCAAGCCTCAACCCTAAACCCCTACCGCTAAACCTCAAATCCTTTCAAACTCCCAACGGGAAACCCTTGACCTCTCTCCCTCCCAATGCCATGAGGTTCCCGCAATGCAAAGGGGTTGAGTACAGTTTGGGCCGCTGTGAGCTCTGGACCAGGCACGTTACTCCTCTTGTTACCCATGCTCAGCTGTGAATGGGACAATGAAGCAATGGAAAAAGCAGAAAGTATTCTGTTGTTCAGATTTAGGTCAGGTTGTAGGGTTACGGTCGGCAATGACTCCATTGTGCCTACTGCAAGGATCTGCTCCAGCATTCCAAACTCATCATGGATAAGTGAGGTTGAGGGTCTTTCAGGTGAAGGATTTTTAGGGCGTATTTCAGGGGTTTACAGTTTACAGGGTTGGAGGGGCTTTTGCTTGAATAGATTTGAGGTCTAGTAGCTTTCGGGTTTCAAGGGTCTGTGGTTGATGATTATTGACTTCAGGATGTCAATCAAGCGCCTTCCAACTTTCAGGATATGCGGGGTTTCTGTTAATGTTGGACCCTCTTATGCATGTGCCCCCTCTTTAATGTCAAGTTTCGGGGGCTTATTCAGGATCTGGGATATGTTTAGGCCCCCTCTTTAATGTCAACTTTTGGAGCCAAAGTAGTAACTTTTTAGGCTCGAAAGCATAAAACATGCTTTGAACCGTAATTATTCTTCATCAGATAAGTCAGAGCTGAAGGGGCCCTAATTCCTAAAACATTACTATACTATTTGCTTTGAAGCCAAAAGCAGCCCAGAAGTTAGCTTAAGGGTACCTGGATTTC
>CAJNIZ010007455.1:0-16111 GCA_905231905.1 Symbiodinium pilosum
GGGTTTCCCAAAGTTGGGGTACCTTTTTGGGGTCTCCAGAATACGGTTTATAGTAAATTGGGGTCTAGAAGGGTTCACCCTGCTGTTGGAAACTCCCACTTGGAAACGCAGAGTTGCCGCATGCCTTTTTGCTCAAGCCCTAGACATGAGAAGTATTAAGTATGGCCTCCGCTCATGCGGGAACCTCTTTTGCTGCCATAACAAGCGTCAAATCCTGTCCTGACCCTGATGCTTCTGGAGCCCTACAACCCTAAACCCTGAACCCCTAGGTTTGAAATCTCTAGGAGCACAGTCAAGGATGCCCTCGCTCCAAGACAACAGGGCTGACCTCGGACATTGGAAGCTTGAGCCCTCCACGCGGCCCAGGGATTCGGAAATGGGAGCTGTCCAACAGCCTTGGACATATGGGCTGTTTTCCAAAATTCGGGGTACCATTTTGGGGCCCCTATAATAAGGATTATAATATTTGGGGGTCGAAACGGGGTCCCCTTATTTTGGGAAACTACCATATGGGCTGTTCCAAGATTAGGGGATTGAAGGGTTAAGGATCTAAGGCTTCCAAGGCAAATACCCTCAGGATCATTTTTTTACAGCCTCACAGCACCGCTGGTTGAGCACTGCTTCAGTTACATGATGCCTAAGCTCTGTCCAACGGTTTGCATTAGGGTTCTGCAGGAACCTGTGCGTATTACTCAAGGCTGACCACATACAAGGCAAAGACATGTGAGGTTTTCTGCAGGCATGTCTCAAGGGCATCCCTCAAAACAGGGGACCCTTTGGGACCCGGCACATTCTGTAGGGAAAAATCTTCAAGATAGTTGGGCGGAACACACTCCTCACCAGCAAAATGAAGCAATGCCATTTAATATCCAAAAAATGTTCTGAGGCATGCGGCATGTTGAGGCGCAGGGCCATGCGCAGTTGTAGGAGGAATGGAATACTCTAGGTTCATGAACCTGTATGCCGTATGAAGGATATGTAAGCAATGCCTGGGTAAAGATCTGCATCCCAAGCTCTAAACCCTAAACCGTCCCTAAACCCTAAACTCTAAACGAGAAGCTGCCAAAGCTTCACTTTGCCAGATGTGGTGGCCGCCAAATATTCCGAGAAAATCGTTTTGGCGCTTCTCAAGTTCACCTCCATGGGTTTAGGGTTCAGGGGTCTCCTATTTCAAAAGGGCTACCAGCATGGTTGTGAAGGGATTTTGGGGGGATATAATGTAGCCAGCATATTACCCAATTCCAATGTCCCTGAACACTTGGGGGTTGATCCGAACAAGAAGCTTAGTTGAAAACGGCCATTCAACAACTATTTACTCGAACATTGATGACCCCACCGATGTGTTGTACTAGTAGTGTGACCCCCCAACCCTGGCTCCTGATCACCCGGTATTATTGGGGTGGGCTGAAGAGGAACGAGTAACCGTTTTGATAGTCACACAAATGGTAGACAAAAGAGTCATAGTAACACCAACAGTATAGCTACATTCTAAACAGAAAGCGCAACAGCCAACGAAATAGCAGTACCAATGTTCATGCTAGCAGTGATAAGTAAGAAGTACTAGCGAAAGAAACCGAAATCGCAACATGAACAACGGCAATCAGAGCCCTAAACGCCAAACCCTGAAACGCGGAAGTACAGTTTCCTTGTTAAGTCACGGAACACGTCATCTTGAAGCCCATGCGTGTTTTGGAAAGCCGGTGATTCTCCGCTAACGAATAAGGGTTCAGCATTTCTATTGGGATATGGACCTAGACATGGGCCTGCTTAGGTCCAGACACTAGAGGTGTTTCCCAAAATTAGGTGTATCTTTTTGGGGTCCCTATAATGAGGGCTGCAGTAGTCTGGGGTTTATATCAGGTCTCCCTATTTTGGGAAACTACCACGTGATTTTATGTCAGCGGGCGGGGGACAGTACAGCGGATTTTGGGTGTTCCGCGTGGATATGGGGTGACGACGTCGTATTAAGAATGCCGGTTGCCTGCCTGCTGCAGTTTATATCGCACTGTTTGAGGGCTGCGCTTCAGCATTTCGCGGACAACCCTGCGCACGCTGATGACATCATGACAAGACAAGGCCTGGTCGGAAGTTCACTGATAGACTGGGTATGTGGGTGTGCGCCATGGTCAACGGACCCAACGAAATACACTTCTTCCCACGAGGCTCCCGGAAAACGATCATGCGTTTGGTACGTCCACATGTAATTCAGCCAAACCTCATCCTCCCAGAGACAAGGGCTTTCCAGTGCTGCGGCGAATCAGTCATTAACCAGCATAGGTACGTTTCGGGCATGCATTGTACTGCAGGTTGCATTCTTATGAAGTCTTGTCCGTACAAACAATTGAGATGTTTGCTACTTCTACGGATGTACATATAGCAGTTAAGGCTCCCCTCCTCCGCACTTGAGAGCATCAGCAAGAAACCGGGGCGTCAGAGGAAATTTGTCATTCAGCAAACACCTCGAAGCTGAAAGGACAGCCTCTTGCAAACCGGAAATGCCGTGGCAAAGCGCAGGTAGATACTGCCATGAATATGGGGATGCCTGTTGCTCTCTGGAGACAGAGGCTATTTTGCTGGCTGCTCAACATAGAGTATCAGCCCCAGCCCGCCAAAAGGTGTGAGCTCCTGTGGATGGACAGAACTTTGCATCACCCTACATACAAAAGGCTGGAAATTGTGATGCTTACACCCTTCTGTCAGATGCCTACCTGCTTGCATCAAGCAGCTGTTTGTTTTCTGCCTAGGGGTGCTTCTCAACATCTGGACAGTGCGAAAAACTTTGAGGATGACTATCATCAGGAAACCCTGTTATTTACTATATACCCATATTCTGGCAACTCAACTTAAGCTCCTTAACATCAGCCCAGTTTAACTGCGCATCTTGTTGCAACCCAGGGCCAGGCCTCAGCAAAGGTTTCTGGGATGACGTAGGGATGACAGCCCGGGAGACACTGGGCGGTGGAAGTCAAAGGGATTTGGCCTGTTGGTGGTTGGATGTGGTTGGTAGGGATTACGTGGGAACATAACCGCCATAATAACCCCTGAAAAACATTAATCTGTTCTCTTACTTGCCGCTAAGCCCCCTCAGTAAGTTGGAAGTGAGGGGGATCGTGCAAGAGTTATGAGAATATTCCTTGCACATGTCTGATGCGCAAACTGTGCTTGTCTCGGTACTGCCTTGAAATACCACCAGAAATGAACCGTAATAGGCAAAAGCCCAAAGCGGGGTTCCACAGCTGACCTTCTTGGGCGATGCTGGGGTTACAGCCGCAGAATTGGTTCTCTCACCTCCGCTCTGAGTTCTTTGCAATCATTTGTGTGACAACTACCAACCCCAAGCAGGATGACTATAGCTTCAAACTGCTGCAGCTTGGGTACTGCCCTCCACCAGGAACAGTCGATAATAGGAGTTATATTCAGGGCTGCGTACATTCAAATAGTAACTTGTATCCAACTGTTGCTGGCCGGCGGCAGTACGCAAGCAAGCTACAACCCTCAACCAACGGATTTGACCAAGCTGCACGCCGGTGGTTTGGCACTGAGGGCAAACTTGATGGGACATCATTTGCATCGTTGGCGACGTCATACCTGTACTCTGCTAACACTTCTGACAAAGTGGGGTTCCTTTTCTCGTGCGCATGTTACACCTAGGTTGCTTCGATTAAACCCCCCACCACCCCCAATGATGAATATTTCCCTCTATACGTAAAGCCGTAGAAGTCAGGGGGGGGGGGGGTGGTGGTTAACTTTGGAGGGGTTCATTACTGCGGGGAGTGGATTACAACAGCTCCGAAGAAGAGTCGGGCCACATGAGCTCCTCCTTGAGGCACTCAGACTCTGGGTCGTTCTCGAAATAGAGAACCTGTTGAGGCCGAGACATTTATGATCCATGCGCTATGGAAATAAAATGTTGAACCTGCATCTGTGAATTGAGTTTAATAAAAAGAAGGCTGTTGAAGTGGAGACCGGGGTTCTAGCCCGGATCGGTTGGTCGTCCCCCCTGCAGAAGAATAGCATGGACCAAATCTCAGGACCTTCAAACCTTGAAACACGCCAAAATCCCAACAACCGCCAAGAAAATTCTGTTGGCTTCTCATCCGCGTCAAGACAGGGTTTCCTATTCTTGGGCAGAATTAGCAGAAGGGTGGGGATATCGTATTCCCCGCAGAAATAACTAAGGCCCTCAGCACTTAGAAGATCCCAAGGCATTGATGTCCCAAGATCACGGCCATGACAATATCTCCTATGACTGCTGCTGCCTGTTGTGGTTGTGTATCTCTCAACATATGAGCAACAGTCTCAAGCAGTCCCCTATAATTAATGGACACGGGTTCCTGATTAGGAACTATACCAAACTACCAGAGGGCCCCTCTGTCCACCGGTAAGGGTCCCTTGGCAAGGCAAATATTGACAGTAGCTCATATGGCATTTTGACAGGGATTGCCAAAGAAGCATACTGGGAAAAAGGCATGATCACTCTAAACCTCCGTAAATGACAAAGCCCGCTTTGGGACAATCTGGGGTGACCAGTTGGTTAAGTCACGTGCGTATATACAATGGGCTTAATCAGTGGATAAGATATTCTACCTAATTCTCAAGCGTCCCTCAAAGTACACCCTTTTTGAACCCAAACTCGTGATGTTACACCCTAAACCCTATAAACCCCAAATGCTAGGCCGCCTTGGCTTGGAGTGCCCGGGCCCGGCCGACTCCTTGGATGTGGCTCCGGGTGGTGTCGAAATGGCTGAAACGAACCACGAAGCAGCCTGGGCGCACAGTGAGTCTCAGTTCTGCAGCTCAGGGCTTCAGATGTCACAGTTGGGTCACAGTTGGATGCGTCGAGGCCTAGGACACGGTTTGCACGCACGCGCTCTTTCCAGGATATGTGGTCTGCAAGGATCATTGAGGTCGCGACAGATATGGCAATGTTTTGAACGAGGGAAATCTGGGTGTGGGCTCAGGCAGGGGGACACATTATCTGTTCGCGGGCTGTTGCACGAAACAGGGCTCATTTTCGGAGGGAAGCCCCGGAACAGAGAGAGTTCCGAGCCACCGCATAATAATTCATGCTTTCATGAATCCCTGTCCTTGGTTGGATGGCTGAAGACGTGGGCCCCAAACATGTCAACACACACCTGCCGGATTTCCCACGATCAACGGAACTCGCACCTCTGAGCGGCATGACAAAACTACACTTCATGGGATCCTGGGGCGTACTGTACTAATAGCTTAAAGAAACGGCGTGTCAAGGCTTGCAATAGCAGATAACACCACGGTCCCTTAAAATAAGTCTGTAGTGCACGGGCAAGCCGGCCAGACCTCACACGGCCAGCATAAGTCTTTGGGATAGTAATGGAAAAGAAAATTGAAACTACTACGAATTTAGCGTTTAGGGTTGATAGAGTTAGGGCCCTGCACACAGGCAGCAAACGACAGAAGAAAAAGCTTCAGTCCCCGATTCTACAGTAGGTCTTCAAAATAGGGCTACCTCGAGGACCCCTGGGATTTATGGGGATCACGAAGCCCTGAGCGCTAGCCCCTGAACCGTAAACCCACTTTAATGTGATAAGTCCCTCACTGAGACTCGCACACTTGGCCACGTCCAAACCTTCTTCGGCACATTTTGTAGCTACCAGAAGCCTGCAGCTGCCTTTCGCAAAGGCTTGGAAGGCCTTGTTACCTCAGACTGTCAGGCCATCCCAATACATGAGCCACGGTCTTAACTCCTAGTATCCCCCTTAATAACGCCTATAGTAGTTCCCCTATATACTCCCTTATATAACCCCCTTCAAGGATTTTAGGCTATGGCTCACACAAGAGCTCGGAAAGATGTACTCCACGTTATTCGGGGGATACAACATTAGAAAAGGAGGGGTTGGTAGGTCTAAGTAGACAAGAAACCTGGCTCTTGCGGAGGAGCCCTGCTAGAAAGCCCCAACTTCCGTGAAGCCTGTCATTTCGAGAACCCCAAACAGTTTAGGGTTTAGGGTTTGGGGTTTAGAGGTTATAGTCCCCCTTAAGTAGATAGAATATGGTTTTGGGTATACTATAATAAGATCCCCATATACCCCATATTCTATTTACTTAAGGGGGACTATGGGTTTAAGGTTTACTGAGTCGGCCTGGCCACACACTCGAATCCCCTGAGCTCCGCCGACTCACGTCCCTCTTAAGTACGTACGTGTCAACTTGAAATTGGCTGACTTACCTGTAGAGGTGGTTCCCGAACGTGAAGGGACCTCAACATAGACCCCGACGTGGTATAATTCTTACCATGGGAATCCCAAAAAAGGCACCCCGCGTTGTGGAACCACCCAGAAAATTCTATCAGTAGACTGCAAAACAGCAACCCTTGTTTCGCTCCACTCTGCCGAGTAGGTGCGCTGGTTCTCTGCCATTGAATTCGTGCCCGACACAGCGGCGACCTGGGTTGCTGTTAAGGGGTTTAGGGTTTAGGGTTTAGAACTTATTCATTTAAGTTACTCTATTGGGAGAACTCTACAATTTACTATATATAACTGTTATGGTCACCCTACACCTAAACCCTATATACCCATTATGGTAATCTAATCTAAGTTCCTTAACAGTAACCTGGTAACAGGAATGCCAAGCGAGGTTTGCAGCAGGTGGGCCAATGGCGGACTCAGGCACGCCTGGCTTCGTATAACCCCTATGAATAGGGCTTAGTGACCTTTACAGGGTATGGGGTTTACCCATTATAAGCCTTATGTTACCTCTTTAAAGGGGCCCTGTACTTCCCTAGGGATTGTAGGGCATATCATAAGGCAGAAGGGCTTTACAGATTTTTCCTGGCTTCTTGACTGGGTTTTGTGATTTGGGGTTTGGCCTTCAAGGTGGATATACGGGTTTAGGGTTTAGTGTCTACTGTTCTACCAAGATGCGGTCTAGGGTTTAGGGTTCAGGTAATTACCCTTGGTTCGTAACCCTGATGTTGAAACCCTTTCTGACCTATCAACTTGGATTACAGGTAAATGCCTTGTCCCCGGCTTGGTATGCCAAGCCATGCTACCGTCGAGCTGCCAAAAGAAACAAACTACCCTACCACCACTACCCCGACCCCTAAACCCTAAAGGACAAAGCCATCTAATTTCAAATGTGATCCATACAGTACACCTGCGATAAAAGGCGACATAATAATCGGAGCTTCTCACAAATCATAGTGTACTGTCTGTGTCTTCTTTCTCCATTTCAAGCAGCGATGTCTTCCCCAACCCCTAAGTATCTGCCTTTAACAGCCTAATCCGCCATCCTCGAAAGAATGCCGGCAGAGTCTTGTTGCGAATATTTATTGGAGGTTTACAAGATGCAAAACTTAGGGGTTGTGCAGAAGATCCGTAGATTCAAAAATTTCAGACCTTGCGAACGGTAAGTAATACCACGAGCCCACGAACTTTGCAAGCTTAGGACGTGGGGGTTTCTCAGAATGGGGTGGTTGCCCTTGGGGACCCTGTGTATGCACGTGGACTACACAGGGGTTATGGCAGTCCTTATTAGATGTTCCGTGGGGCAATTTTGAGAAACTCTCATGTAAGGTTAGTTGCTCACAATCGCATCCTGAGGGTCTCTCGTGCTATTCAGCCCTCCTATTCCCTAAACCCCACTGCCTCAAAGGCATGAGTTGGTAAACCCCTGGCCTCCCGGACGAAGCACATGCCCACCGCCGGCGGTTCGATACTTTTGAACTCTTCGAACTCTTTCGTAACACATGCAATGAGCTGTTGCACTTTGTCAGAGACCAGAGGGAAGTTCCTGCATAGATCTACACAAAGACATGAGAGCACTACAGGGAACAGTCCTGAGGATACCTGACAAGGTGCAAGCGCAGGTGATGGCAGTTGTTGGGACATACTTGCTGTCACTCAGTGAAATGCCGATCAGAAACGCACCAGCTCAAAATAACCTAGAAGCTGTCCGTTGTTGGGGGATGCCAGATGATCTTTCTGGCATGTATAGGCTGCAGTGCTTAGAAGTGGAGCGTTTGCTGGAACTTGGCCTATGGAAGCGCAGGAAGAGTTGAGCAGCAAGAAACCATGGATCCCTTTCATAATGCCTGTATAACCCCATATATCTCCCTATAATGGTACCTATACGCCTGTATTGAGTTCGATCTTTTGGTCTACCCTAAACCCTAAAATCCTGGGGATGACACACTTTTCTTCAAGAACGGCTTCGCCTTCCGTGGGACCGCGGTTTAGGGTCTATGGATAGGTTAGGGAACCTACTTGTTAAAAGTTACAATTTGGATATAATGAACTTATGAAGGAGATGTAATGTATTCCTGCATTACCTACCCTAGGGTCCCTCAAAAGAAGCATGTATTGCCCATTTCCCCAGACCCCTGAGTCGCAGTCTGCAGCTTCTTGTTGGCCCTGACGGAAGCCAGAACACCGGCCATGTTGGCCTTCGGAAGATCACGGGCTCCCCTACTACCCCGACTAGGTTCCCATTTAATTAAAGGAATTTAGGGATAATTAGGCTTAATTAAGGTTAACTCAGGGGGAACCTTCGGGGGGGTAGTATTGCTGTATAGGGGGAGTAGTAGGGGAACCCAGGACAAGACAGAGACTGCAAGGGCAACGACAAAAGGCAGTTTACAAAGTGGACAGTTACACGGCAAGGAGTCTTCATAAGCTTAAAAACCAGAAGGACTTCTACAGGACCTGATACCTTCAAAGTGGTATACTGGGTTGCTGTCCTTTAGAACTGCGACAATAAGGAAACCCCATTGCTATCTATATGCCCCTATTACGGTAACTTAACATGGCAACTTGGTATCTTAGTTTAAGTTCCTTAACAGCAACCCGGTACAGAAAGCCCACGGGAGACTGATCACCCTGGAACTATTCACTTGTCATTGGCAACGATGACCGAAAGGCGTTCCGATGCAAGTGACAATCATGTGCGCACGGTCGGAACAAGCCTAAACCCTAAATGCTGAACCCTAAAGGAACGATGGCCTCCGTTCCCAGTAGGGACAACAGAAGAATCATGGGGTAGCAGGGCCATGCAACAGCCAGATTGCTTGGCTTCAAAACCCCAAACCCTAAACCCCGTTCTCCAATTCTTCAAGAGCTTCTTCTGAGCCCCTGACAGCCTGGCACATGCCCCCTAAGGCTAACATGGAACTCCAAAATAAGCCCCATAAAGACTGTAGTCGGCTTAAGGACCATATATGTCTTGTTTGTCTGGAGGAGGATATTCCCTGTGACGATTTTGCTGGCCTCGAGCTTCTTCAGCTCTTCCGTGAGCTCCTATGGGTAGGGCTTAGGGTTTGGGGGGGCTATATAGGGATTATAGGGCATATGTTGGCGTTCTATTGGGACAATGGAAAAAGGAAAATGGAAACTATTTAGGCTTGGAAGGATTTCAACTCGCATGGCGAACTGCTTCTTCCTGGCGATGCAAGGACTACTATACTTCACATGGCTGTGCTTTCTCAAAAGAGAGTTTTGGTCTTCTCGAATCCGACACACCCGATATGCGTTCACCAGATTTTCAGATGTGAGCCATTGTCTAAACTCCTATTATCGCCCTGGATAAACTCTACAATACTGGCCTATATAATCCCCCATGTAACCCCTATGGCTCATGTGTGGTTGAAGTCCCCTCATGCTATGTCTTGTCCGCAGACTGTGGACTTCTTGCATTTCGCGATTTCGCAGAGCAGCTCCTTGGTTGTAACTTGGGTTGCTGTTTAGGAACTGAAATTAAGTTACCATAATGGGTATAAAATATGGTTTCCCAAGTATGGTAACTTAACTTATTCCTTAACAGCAACCTAGTATCTTGGGTGTAGGTTGTGAGGGTTGAGACTGAAACAATCAAATTGCTGACGTTTATCAGCCTCTAGCTCCGTTCTTGTACTTTAGCCTCGGCCACAGCATTTCTGTGACAGGTGGGAGCTCCCGTGTGACAGCTCCTGGCATCAACACGGTTTGGGGAGTCTGGATAAACAAGCAAATGCATTTTGCTGCAAAGGGTCTCCAAAAGGTCTGTGTCATAAACTCCTCGCTGGCGTCATGAAAACTGACCTCCGTGAATTTCCATGAGCCGGCAGGTGTAGGGGTAGAGACCAAAACCCCAACAACCTCTGGGAAGAGAGAATCAATCCTAAACCCTGCACCCCAATATAACCCTGATATTTCTCCAATCTAACCCAATATAACCCCAACATGACCCTACTGGGTTGGCCCCTATAACCGATATTCGTATATAGGGTCCCCTATTACAGCAATTAGGGAAAATAATACAGATCCCAGGGGCCTACACAGCCTAAACCCTTAACCACAATCCCAACGACACGTTGCTGGCAGTTACAGGTCCTCTGCCTCGTGCCTTGCTGCCTCAGTTGGTTGCTTATAAAAGCCCTCATGACCGCTTATCAGCCTTTATATAACCGTACTATAGCGTACTCAGAATTTACCGCAAATCAATCAATGAAGCACCTACGTTACTGCGCTGATGAAGAAAAGTACTGGCGAGCCTTGCTGGTCCGACTGTCTGCTCCCCACCCATGTACCGGGTGCTGCAGGGTTTAGGGTTTACGGGGCCCACTCCCCTTGAGCACCACCAGGGCTTATTGTCATTCGAGTCTCAGGAATGATCGCGTGCTTCTCAATCTGCGCCAAGATCTGGGGGACGACGCAATGCTCTAAAGCGAAGAGGAACGCCTGGACATGGAGTTGGGCTTTTGACACTTTGTGTCTTCAAACCTTCCTTTTAAAGGATTATCTGAGACGCCACTTCTCAAAAGCAAGGAATTCCAACGGAGAAGGATGGCGAGACCTTGGTTAACTACTGGTCATCATGAAGCTGAGTACCGCGTAATAGGTTTTCCAGCGCAAAAGAAGAAACGAAAGCGTGCACCCTACATGCAGCTGGCAGGCCATACTGCATGGGCAGCGGGACGCTTGAACTCGCACGGCTTGCCAAGTAGGACAGCCCACGCTGTTGCCGTCTTAGCTCCCCATAAGCATGTGTACAATTCCGGCAGTTGAGTAGGGTGCTCTGGCAGTACAGGCTAGTCAGAGAACCGTAAATCAACACGCACGTTTCGCCTCTAATCAGGTTTTGAAGAACCCTACACTCTAAACCAAAAAGAGCAGAACAAATCTCAAACGTGTGCTTATAGAATCCTTTGTATGGACCCCCCGAATCACTCCATGAATCCCTAGATTCCCAATGATAACTGATAGCCGTATCTCGATCAGCCCTCTAGCAGAACAGTGGCCTTGCTTCCCAGTTCCAGAAGGAGAGCGGAGAGGTCTCGGATGACCTTCTTCACGGACTTGCAGCTGAGCCCATGACGCTGGAGCTCCTCTTCAGAAAGTATGCTGATGTGCAAGGCGCAGCAGCCTCTAACATCATGAAGAAGCTTTGAAAAAAAGGATGCTGTCTTACGTGAAGGATGGAATCCGTTCTCAAGCATCGCCAGCACAAGTAAACAACCTAGATGCGTGCCCCAAGCTCCATCTCTGGCTGCATTTTGAGGAAGAACGTCTTCTCCTTCTACCCTTCATTGTTTCAGATGTGCTTGCAGTCATCCAGGGTGAGAGAGAATGCCATTTCTTCACACATCTACGATCGACCAGCATCCGAAGCATCTGCTTTGAAAGAGCTGGACAATGATTCTTGAAAACATGCTGGGGCCTCCCAAATCTCGCCAGAGAGGGCCTGCGCGACGCCAGCAGCTGCTTCCGCCCCGGCATTTACGCAGTACCTTCTGAGACCAATTTTCGGCTGTGGGCATGTTTTGTCAAGCAGAGCGGTTCATTGAGGTTCCAGGTTGCCAAACATGAGGTAAGGCAAGCCAAGATCCGAGATTGAGGCTTCTTTTTGGATGTTCTGGTGTAGATTGGTGTAAATTCACCAAATGGGATACATGGACCGCCCGACCCAGCCAAGCGGTCAAGCCACGCATACATCACAGTTCTCATGCTATTCCTTAATCAGCAACAAAACTGGTGCTGTTCCTTCATCTGTAAACGCAGGAAAGGTCCCTCACGAAAGAGCAGGGCATACCAGGATTCCCGAATTATGCTTTTCGGGTGGATTTTGGCGAAAAAGAATTACGTACCCGAGACGGAAGGATATTTGTTTCTTGGTAGACGGACCCCTTTTGCGGCTTCAAGAGCCTCTCAATCTTCAACCACAGTCAATCTAAAGGAACTCAATGGGAGAGAGTCCTATACGTGCTTTCTTTTTAAGGGTCAGCGACGGAACGTGGGATTGGTGTCAAGGGTTCCTTCGAAACATCCTTCTGTCAATCAAGCCCCCCTAAACCCTCACAGAACCGTTCTCCTATCATAGTCCTACGGTATAAGCAGTCGTTGATGCCCCACTAACCCTCAACCCTAATTCCTGAACCCTAAACCCTAAACATTCTTGTCGAATTTCAACACGAGGTTCTCCACTCGGTGAAAGGACGGCATCTTGCGAGCGGGCAATGCATTCCTTGCCCCCAGTTGCGGCTGCGAGTGTTTCGTTATGCTGGCCAAAACAATCCGGTCCACTATTAAAGCCATTCGGGGAAATACTAAATTTCCCCAGGGCCTACCCAGCAATTTAAGCTAAAAGACTTTAAGGTTTAGGGTTTAAAGGCAGTTGTATAGTATATATAATTTGGACCTTGAAGGGCTCCGATGTATGTGCTGGGCCTAGGCATATGGCACAAATTGTGTGAGATATGGCTTTGGGGAGAAAGTGGAGCTTCTGAAAATTGAATCTTCTGCATGGCCCAGATTATCAAGATGCTTTTGAATGCAGGCCCTGCCCACCAAGTGGCACAACACGTTGAGCTCTCCAAGGCCTATCGCGGTTTAGGGTTTAGAGGTAATTACGATGAAGAGCATGGCAAAAGAGCCGATATGCAGGAGACCCATCACATCCATTGCAAATGACAAACACCTGCGGCAAGAAACGCAGAAATGCTAAACCCCCATGATCTTCATCCCCTTACATCCTAAACCCCAAACCCCTATACCCCTAAACCCTAAACCGCCAAAAGCGTAGAAGCATGGCGGAAGGCAGTCCATGCAAAAAGGAGCCCAAGGGTTTAGGTTTTGGTCTTTAGGGTTTAGGGTCCTATTTTTTGGGGAAGAACTCATCGATGTTAGCCTACAAATTGTCACGCCTAGCAGATGTTTCCATAAATGGGCGGGAGCCTTGAAACTGGGTTTCCCAAAATTGGGATTACCTGCCTTGCTGAAGAAAAGGCTGGAGAGACATTGTTTCTCTCACGCTCGATACTGTTTCATATCCTTGGCTTTCCTCGGCTGTCGTTAGGTCGTTCCTCTGGGGGCGTCCCGGAATTCGATGTACCTGCTTAGGGGTTCCCATTAGAAGGATTGCAGCATTCTGGGGTCTAGAAACAAAACCTCAATTTCACCCGACCACCGCGCCCGTCCTTGGCACGTGGTGCATCTTCGCCTGCATCACCACCTGGTAGTCTCCCTGAATAAGGGGATGGACCCCAACATACCATAGTCCTTCTTACTGTACTTTCCTTAGACCTAGAATAAACATAATGTTTTTAATATTTCCTTAGGGTTATACTACAATAGAGATTGAAATTAATTCCTAAGGACAGTACAGCTTATAGGGACCCCGAAAAGGTACCCCCAATTTTGGGAACCGCCACCTGACTTACCACTTTTACAGCTTGGCTGTCAGGGTAGCCACTGTCATGCTTGCAAGGCCTCTTGCACACAAGGCTTCTGAGTTATCATGGCGAGGGGTTTCTGAACAGCTGGACATTCAAACAAATAAATCAGGTATTACACTGGCAATTGACACTGCAGCACAGGCATGCAAAGCAGTGCCGACGGGCTGAACTTCTGCAAGCCTGAGATTAAACTCAGCAAATTAAAGAGCCTCAGTCATCTCAAATGAGGTCGTGATTGCATTGATCGTGCGAACTACATGCACGCTAATTAAGAAAACTCCGGCTGTGACGGACACTGGGATGCTTAGGGTTGGGCGTCGCTCTGGATATTGGCTGGGCTGTCCATTGAGGTGTGCACACCTATGAACATGTATAGTCTGGAAGATAATCATGTGGGTGAGTTTTGTTTGGCATGTGGGCTTCGATGTGGAGCTGAAGGACCTTAAAACGGCAAATACTTAGCCTTCCCAGGCCTGGGGGATGGGAATCAAGCTTCCGCGAAAAACCGGAACATTGTCAGGTACTTTGGAACTTTTGGAACGGCTACAGTGGCACCATAACATTCAGAACATGGCATTATGCGTCATGTCCGATAAGACATCTGCAAGCCGGACGCATTGAAGTCGATGAAAGCTGCTTGATCTGTTTGGGAGTTCCCCTAAACCCTAAACCCTAAACTGCGGTCTTGAGACGGTCCCTTCAAGAAGCAGGATGCAATTGCGGCAAGCATAAGTCAGATTGTAAGTGCCAACGCTTACAGCTGCTATCCGACCTGTAAATAACTTCTCAAGTTATATAAACTAAGAATATATCGTACAGATTTTACTGTAGTATTTTTGATGGGTTCCCCTACCACCTCCCTAAACGCTACCCCCAACCAAGGTTTCCCGGTTCAGTAGCCACCGCAATTAGTCCGAATCATCCCTAAATAGCCCAAGGGAGAACCTTCGGCAGGGAGGGCAGAAGCCGAACTCATGACTGATGCTTCTCCCCCATGACCCAAGCAACCTTAAACTAAAAACGCAATTCTATTTCACCCTTGCCTTTGACTCACTGATGACCCTAAACCCTACAACCCTAAAAACGAAACCTTTGAAGTAACAAAAAAAAGTGGGCCTGCAGGCGACGGCGGCTACGCTCGAACTCCTCGCGGGATGCCGCCTGGTCAACGGCTAGGGGCAAAATCAGGGGTACCTTTTTGGGGCTCCCCATAATAAGGATCATTGTATATTGGGGTCTATCTTGGGGTTGGGAAACTACCATGTGCTGTCGGAGTTTGTTTGACTAGAACGAGGTCTTGGGGCAATTTCTACTTTAATTCTGCAAGGGTTATACAGGAATAATGCTGGTCCTTCTTCCGGCTTCTACATGACGCAGGTTGGTGACAGGCTTGTGTGCTATACTTAGTCTCGGAGACATGCCCCCAACGTAAGACGGAGGGTCCAGGCACTTGTCGGCTATTAGCAGGGAACGGAGGAATGGATATCTAAGTAGCCTGTACATAGCGCCCACCAATTTACACACATAATGGCCTCCACGTTTCTGGATATTCCTCCGCTCGCGACCCATGGGACGTGAGCTTTAGAGAGCTCTGCACCCAAGAACTTTCTGAGGCGTCAGGCTTAGTCAGAGCTCTTTTCCCAAGGTTGACCACGCAGGACTTGTGCAAGATGCGGCCTGCCTCTCTCTGTTGAGTTACAACCTCAAGACAACTTTCTTACTCCGAAAGCATGTTGCCCCGCATTTCCTCACATATATGGGTTGGCCCCTAAAACCCATTGAAAAAATATTAGGAATATAGGGTCCCTTATTAAAGCCATTAGGGAAAATATTAGATATCCCAGGGGCCTACCCAGATATGCGAGGAGCCGGCCCAGGTCGTCATGGGTTGGTGCACGGACAAGCTGGATTATCGTAGGGTGGTATTGAATTTGCTCTTTAGTAAACCTCATACATGGGGTTTCATATTAAGATTATGATGTTTTGGGATCTTTATTTTGGTATTGGCGTCTCCCATTTATGGAAACTATCGAATTCAGCTCCTGAGGCGCAATCCGCCAATTTTTACTACAAGCCTACAATGCGATACGGTGGCAAGGGTCTTCACCAAGGACAAGCCTAAACACATCTTTGACTATTTCTTCTACTGTATTTCCCCAAAAACAACAAGCCCTACAATCGTCACCCTGTAATTTTGTATGTATTCGGGTACACCCTAAACCTCAAACGCTAAACCGTGATAGAGCAGCTCCACATGTTCAAGGTGGCCGAAGCTGCATGTGATCTTTCCTTTTTGACTGCACTTCCCTCAAAGCAGTAACCGCTGCAGCTAAATTTGAATTATGGAAACCCTAAGCGGGCCCCATGGAAGCGGGCCCCAAAATAGGAGACCTTTTGGGACCTTAGGGAGGCCTCAGGGAGGTCTTA
>CAJNIZ010007456.1:3145-16111 GCA_905231905.1 Symbiodinium pilosum
GGATTGTCCTAAATTGCTGTCAATACGGGGTTCTATATGTAGGTTCCTATTATAACACGGGGCCCTATATGAATTTCCCCCATTTTGGGAACAGTAATTTAGGGAAACTACTATATATGTATATTTTTATATATATTCCCATATTAGCCCAGTTTTTCGGTACGCAAAGTCCGCAAAGTACTAGTTAAGGACCCATTGTCGCTACAAGACCGTGCGAGCTGTGTGGGCCCTAGTTAAGAACCCTAAGCCCGAAACCCAAAAACAACATTTTGAGTCTAAACCCCTAAACACTGAACCCCAATCCCCAAACCTTAAACCCTAAACGCCAGCTTCCAATCTTTAACCTGGACCTGAAACCCACTCAGGATTGCTGTGGCTGCCTGACCGGCCTATTCAGTAAGGCGCATGTGAAAGGGCTGTTCCTTACTGCTTGTGAGTGGGGCATAGGGTTTAGGGTTTACGGTTTAGGGTTCAGGGTGAAGGAGCTACTGTCTACTGTTTACTTTTCGGATTTACGGAATAGGCAATGGGTTAGGCCCACACCCACTTCTTGTGACCCCTGGGGGATACTGACAGTTATATTAAGGTCCTTACATACTCTCCTTGCACCCTACACATCCCTAAGCCTTTAACCCCAAACCCCTGACCCCACGCCTAAACTCTACCATCATTGCCGGGTTGGGAGCCTTCTCCGGGGTCAGGCTGTTTGCCCTTCAGTGCAAGGTATAGGATTCAGGTTTTGGGATTAGGGTTTAGGATGAAGGTCCTTGTTTTGGGCTTTAGGGTCAACCCTAGAGCCTAAACCCCAAGCTCTAGTTTAGGGTTTAGGGTTTAGCGTTTAGCGTTTAGGGTTTAGGGTTTAGGGAGGGTGTGGAGGTATGAGGTTCATGATCTGGGGCCCCCTTGGATTACGACGTCCTCAGTTTCTTGGCTCAGCAATATGCTGGATTTCGGCCTTGCGATTCACGTTATCACATAGAAACCCTGAAGAACCTTCATCTCCTCCTGCAATAGCCCTACATGCAAAACAGTCTCCTGCAATCCTTGAACAACAGCACTGCGTCCCAAAATCCCAGATCCCAGAGTCTCAAGTCCTGGCAGTTTAGACGCTTGCACCCACTAGTCCATTACCTAAACCCTAAACCCCAAGCCCTAAACCCCGAACCCTAAACCCCCAAATCCCAAGCCCTAAACCCTAAACCCCAAGCCTTAAACCCTAAACATCAGAACCCTAAACTCCAAACCTCAAACCTAAACGCTGACCCCGAGCCCTAAAACCCTAAACCTTACTTTAGACAATTGCACCAACTAGTCAAGTACCTGCATTCAGGAAACCCTGGGGCCTGGTACACTTCCCCAAGCCAACATTGAACCTGAAAAGGGGCTGTATAAAGCCTTCTGTCCTTTTGAAAATTTGGGGTTAAGTGTTTGGGGCTTGGGATTTGAGGTTTAGGGTTTGGGGTTTAGGGTTTAAGGTTTGATGGGTTTAGGGCTTGGGGTCTAGGGTTTAAGGTGTGATGGGTTCCATATATGTTTTGGGGGAGAGGGGTGTTGTATGGCATTTCTCAACGCAAATCCCCGTAAATCCCAATGCCGTCCTTCGTTGGGAACCCTTAATGTGTTTCCTTGAAGCCCCTAACTGTACTTTTTAAGGACTCTCCTGCTACCCTAAACCCTGAACCCTAAAGTCTACCCTAAACCCTAAAGCCTATACCCCCTATATAACCCCGTGGGTTGTAGCACATGGCCTTTCCTGACCAGGACTCGCGAAAGTCCGGAAGAAAGCCAACGTGCCTGGGACGGGTGAAGGGTTTAGGGGGTAGGGGGTTTAGGGTTTAGGGTTTATGGTTTAGGGTTTGGGGTTTAGGGTTTAGGGATTTTTTTTCGGAGTTCAAGGACCCAGTCCCCCAAAGGGATTTGAAAAGGAGGCCCTCTAGAAATTTGGGTCCTGTAAACAGACGGTTATCTGAGTTTATATATAGTCCCCCATAAGAGATAGAACGTGGCTTTGGGTACATAAAGATAATATCCCGATAATATACCCCATACTAGATCTACTTAAGGGGGACTACAGGGGCTCTGACTCTCAGAGCCTCCCGGCAGTCTGAGTAGGAAAGCACTGAGTTCAGCACGAGGTTCTACATATGTTTCTGATCATGTATGCTTTCAGATCTCTTGATACACATGGTGTTATGATGTCTGGCCTATGCGTATGTATGTACATAGGTACAAGTGCAAATCCTACCTTAACTTCCGGGAGACACCTAATTAGGATCCTAAACCCTGACCCTGAACCTGAAGACCCTTGATTCATCTTGATCCCAAACCCTGTAACCTTACATTGAGCGTAGGCCCCCATTCCCTAAACCCTAAACCCTAAACCCCCATTTGAAGGATCACTGTCTTTCCCCAGGGGTTCTTTGCAGACTTTCAGGCTTTCGGTTTGATTGTGCTAGCTGTCAGACTTTAGGGGGTTACCATTGGGTATATAGGTTTAGGGTTTAGGGTTTAGGGTTTGGGGGGGGCTACCCATTGGGGTAAGATTAGTGCTATATAGGGGTTATATAGGGGTAATGGAAAAGAAAATGGAACCCACTATAATGGGTTATAGGGTATAGATATTAGGGGGTTATATATAGGGATAATGGAAAGAATTTGGAAACTACTATAGTACATTGAGGTTTAGGGACCTAAATAACTACCAATATTATGGTTCCATACTCCTTGTAGGGCTATATAGGGGATAAAATGGGCTATATGTCTAAACCCCCAAACCCCAAACCCTAAACCCTATTTGGGGTTTAGGGCTTTCGGATTGGCTCTTCTTGTTTCATGACCAAGCAGCGCCCGACAAACCCTTTTAACCCCATGATTCCTAAACTCTCCACGCAAAGCCCGCATTTGAGGCCCAACTCGAGAAGCCCTAAACAGGGGTAGGTCTGAAATTGCCTTATAATTTTTACAACCCTTCATCACCAGATAACCCTTAATAAAAACATGAAGATATAATTTTTACATGAAAGTTGAAATTTTTACAACGCTTCATCCCCAGATTCCCCTTATAAAGCCATAAAGATACATTTTTATTCCCCAAACCTACCCTAATGAACCCTAAAACCAACCTGAAGTCCCAAAGTAGCTTACTGGTTGTTAGTAGGAGTAAGGGGTATACATATATATATATATTATATGAACGGATACATTCAGGGTTTAGGATTTTAGGTCAAGGTTTAGGGTTTAGGATTTAGGGTTTAGGGCTTATTGAGGTTTAGGATTTAGGGTTAAGGTTTACGGTTTAGGATTCAGGATTCAGGGTTTAGGGTCCAGAGTTTAGGGTTAGTAGGGAAAAAAGGAATACTCATATTATACAAAGATTATCTTCCTTTGTTCCCTACTGACCACCATTAAGATTGGTAAGCTACGTAGATCAATCGCCTCTCTAGCTGTTTTGTCTTTCTTGTTTACTAGCCGGTTTTCGGGCCTTTCTTTTTTTCCTACATTAGACATCCAGGTGAAGTGTCTCTGACTTATCCAAGCCCAAACACCTGCAAATCCCCAAAGGCTACACCTTGTATCAACAGTCCTTGTTGCTAGTACTGTGTCTCACTGGTGCTTTAGGGGGAAATGGAGTGGATGTCTATTAACATAGACCTCATATACATCTATATATGTACATCTATCTATATATATATACACACACATATGGTCGCTTCCATAAATGACTGTTTATGGACAAAATCCTGCATAACCTTTGTACTATGGTACCATAATTCCCATGGTTGATTCCTAGGGTTGAGCTGTCTGGAGTCATGCATGATTTTATCCATTTACTGCACTATGCGGTTTAGGGTTTAGGGTGTAGGGTCTGGGATTTAGGCAACCCTACCTAAGCCCTAAAACGCATATACCCCTTGGCACATTTCTTCATTCCCCCACACCAGTGCTACGTGTTTGGAATCCTGGGTCCCCTTGCTACCCAGGGTTTAGGGGGTTTGGGGTTTAGGGTTTGGGGCTTTGAATTTTGGGTTTAGGATCTTGAGTTTAGGGCTTGGGGTTTCGGATTCTGGGTTTATCCTATCCCCCTCGCTACCACCCAAGGTTCCCCCTTGGATTGGGTTTATCTAAGGTAAGCCAAGGCTACCTAAGAAAGGGCCTTGAGGGGGGGTAGCATAAGGCGGATGATCAGGGCTTAAACCATAAACCCAGTGGTGGCATGTTTGAACCTGGAATCCGAGGCTATCTAGCCAAGTTATCGTCTGGCCCTCGCAAGAGTCCGCGGTAGGGAGGGTTTTATGGCTCCATGCGTGGGTGAGATGCAAAAAATCCATTTCCACACGCATGGACGCATATGGTGACTAAATCAAGTTCCAGGTTCTTGGAGGGCTTTCAATCTTCTTGGATGAGGTATGGGCTCCTGAAGACTTTTTTCCTTAGCACACGGCATTTGGGTTGCGCGTGGCATGGTTCTTAAAGCTTGAGTGACCTTGGCTTTATGACATACGCTGCCAGGGAGGTGAACAGTTTAATGTGTAAGAGGGTCCTACAGTCATCTACGAAAACTTTGTTGGGGCCATTTGTTATGCCTGAGACGACTCTTGTGAGCTGTTGTTGGTTTGTGTTTTGAGGCGGAGGTGTTTCCTGGGAGGAGGTATTGTGGGAATCTTGCACCACCTTGTCTACCCGAGTCTACCCAATACCTCATTGGGCATCAGATTTCCTGCATCCACCATAGTACTTGACCCGATGATCCAGAATTCCAAGCTTGCTTGAGGTTTAGGTTTCAAGCATCCGGAGACTCACGCCCAAATATTGGCTCCGCATGAAGGCACATACACAGTCTCCGCAAGAGCCTCCTATATACATCCAGTTTCCATTTCATTCTCCAAATGTCGTTTTCCACTCTGGCTAACCAGGCCCTCACTAAGGTGGCGGAGCAAAAAGGGTGCGCTCGTATATCTACAGCAAATATAAGAGATCCCCCTGATCAGAAACCCTAAAACCGGGACCTGCCATTTGTGAGTTCTCGCACATGGGCCACTGGCGAACTTAGGTTTCCCAAGAGCTGAAGTTCAGGGTACCTTGCCTGTTTATACCGTAGTCTTTGATGAAAGTATGCTCTGCCTCGTATTAGTTCAAAGTGGAAGGCATATGCCAAAGCAGCAAATATGCAAACCGTAAGCCCGGAATCCCTAAACCCTAAACCTCCGGAGGACCCCCCACCCTCAAACAGTGGTAGAATAGGAATATACGAGGACCCTGATATAATCCTTTCTATCCCTTATTGTGAAGGCGAAGCGCCTCTCCTTTTTCAAGGATGGTGAGACCCTGTTCTAGTGTTCAACATTAGTGAGGGGAGTGTGAACTTTTAACATTACAACATTAAGCTCTAAATGACAAACCCTCAAACGTGTCGCCAAGCGCTGAGCCCTTCACCACGATCCTTTCAAAGCTCTCAACCCTAAACCTACGAGGTTGAGCAGGAGGGAAATGTCAGAGACCACTACAAGGTCGACAGCAAAGCGTCACTTGCGTGAAATTTGGCCGGACATGTCATGTGAGTGTCTTTACAATTGCTTCCCCCTGCATGGATACGCGTATATAGACATGTAATGTGTATATATTACATGTACATATATACATACATCACAATCATCAATTAATATGTGTAAATTTATGTGTGTGTGTACATTCACACACACACATATATATATATACACACATGTTTCGATGTCTATCGGGCTTACGAATGGATTTGGGAGTGTCCCTTTTGAGGACTCCGTACGGGCAGTGCTGGGGATCCCGTATGCCTCTGGTAGCCTAGAAGGCGAGGATTTTTCAAGATATAAAGGGACTTAGGGACATGCAGCGTTGTAGTATCCTCCGTACCTCATAGCCCCTCGCACCTAGACTCCGCTTTCATCACTAAGCCTAAGCCCTGAACCCTGAAATCTAAACCTTGAACCCTAAATCCAAAACCCTAAACCCTAACCCCTGCGTGGGTTTTCGGTCCCCCCAAGCAGCTGGTATTCCAGCCTTGCGCATCCCGAAGGCCCCACAAAGCAACACCCTAAGGCAGAAACTCAAAGGTGTAGGGTTTAAGGGTTATATAGGGATAATGAAAAAAGGAAACCTATATAATGGGTTATATAGGGTTTAGGGTCTAGGGTTAAGGGTTCAGGGTTTAGGGTTTAGAGTTGAAGGTTTAGGGTTTGGACAGGCAATACCCAGATATTCTAAGAACTCAGACCCCCAAATTCCTGAAACATTCAATCCTGAATCCGGAGGCCTGAAACCCTACAGACTCTGAACCCCACCCTGAAAAAACTCCAGACTCACACCTTCGAATTGCACATTGGCCCCTTATAGCCTAAACCCTAAACCCTAAACAAACCTTTTGCCGAGGCTTGGTGCTGGCTCCTATGGGACTGTCTCAAAGGCTCTCCATAAGATGCTCGGAGGAAACCATGCCAACCTGACATAAGCGCAATGCTTTAGGGTTACAGTCCCCCTAGGCAGATAGAACATGAGGTATATGGGGAGCTTATTACAATATACCCAAAGCCAGATTCTATCTATTCAAGGGGGAACAGCAGGTGGTACTATGTGGGGCCTCAGTGATTTTTGCAATGGCGTTTCGGGGTACATCTTCTAGAGAGATGATGTTCCTCAATGTTCAGGCTTTCAGCATAATTACAAGGTTTAAGCTTCAGGGTTTATAAGGTGGATTTTAGGTTAAGGTTTTCTTTTCGCTTTTGAAAAGCTCAGCTTGTTAGCTGTTGGGGCCGTTTCTCTCCAGCCTTTGTGTGCTCCTCTGTCAGCATGGATTCAGACGGTAACTAATGCGGCCTTTGCAGAGGAGACGTGATCTAAGCTCCACGCACTTGTACTTACGTCATGTTCAAGAGGTACTGGACTTTTTCAAAACAAGTCCTTGAACAATTCCGCACAGGGACCCCATCATTATTTTCCTTATACACCCCATCATATCTCCCAAGGGTCCCTTAGCGCCTGGATTTCTCAGAATTGTCAAACCCTATAGAACCCTGAAACCCCAAACCATAAGACCTAGCCCCAAACTCGTGTTACTGGGATATTCCTGAAAAGATGATGTCTATATGGCCCCTAGATCTATCCCAGATTGTAAGTTGCTTTCGCCAGCCTTGCTCCCGATAGGGTTATTGGCCAAATGGCAAGATTGTATAGGGATAGTAGAAAATAGAATGGAAACTACTATAATAGGGTACATATTGGGGTTATATAGGGATAATGGACAAGAAAAATGCAAACTACTATATTGCGGTTAGAATAGGGCTTTTGTTGAGGCTTTAGGACTCTAGGGTTTAGGATTGCATTTAGGGTCTACCTAAACCCCAAAAGTATTTAAAATAATGGCCCTAAACCCCTAATAATAGCCATAAAGGTCATTATTTTACATACTTTTGGGTTCAGGTAGGGCGAAAGGAGGTTGGTGAAGGCTTGTGCCCGGAGATCGTTCGCCTCCTCCCCCAAGCAGTGCGGCAATAGAATCCACATGGCCGCTAGAGACCCTAAATCCTAAACGTGGTTGTTGTTGAGGAACTTAAACTAAGTTACTGTGGTGAGGAAACCCTATTAATTACAATATACCTATACTCTGGTAACTTAAACCAGCAAAACCCAGGGCTTCTTCCCTCCAGAGCCAGCCCCTAAACCCTTAACCCCAAACCCTAATCCCTAAACCCCGAACCCTAGACCCTAATCCCTGAACCCTAATCCCTAAATCCTAAATCCTACAGCCCAGACACTGGATGAGGCAAGCCCCCCAGTTTCACAGATCTTGGGCCCACTGCATCCGAGCTTTAGAGCTGGCTACATATGCTGGGTTGTGTTAGTTGAGGAACTTAAACTAAGCTACGGTATTATGAGTTTATAGCCAATAATGGGGCTTCCTTGTTGTAGTAAGTTATTTTGAGTTCCTTACCAGCAACTCAGTATGTTAAGGTGCGAAGTGCGGCCTGAGGGGACAGCGCAGTCACCTCCATGAGATGTACCGAACTTTTGCGACAACATACTTATGGCAATATAGTGGCCTAAATGCTGGCCTAAATACTTACCTGTAGTACAGTCCTAGGTTTCTTATATAAACATGGTTGAGGGTATCTCAAATGGACCTGAAAACGATGTTGTAATCATTTAGACATGTGTAGTAGATTTCTTACACACCCCTCCGACAGCTCTGAGGCTACAGCCGAGGCCCGCCGAACCCTTAACCTTAGCGCCCCAAACCCCAACCATAGACCCTAAACCTCAAACCGGCCTACCCCTATACAACCCTGGTACATCCCTCTATATCCCTAAAACCTAAACTCTAAACCTTAAACCCAATTTTTTTTTTTTTAAAAAAAAAAAAAACATAATAATAACCATAACAGTAATAATCATAATAGTAATAATGGACAGTATAATCCAGGAACAGTTTGACCAGAGTCATGCGGCAGACGCGTTCGGCCTTGCTGAAAACCTGTTCTCAAGACCATGAATGGGCGCAGGCCATATCCAAAGATATTAAACATTCCTAGCGCCATTCTACAGTAGTTGCCCGAAATCCTTTAACTCTTCGGAAAGACGTTGCCTAAGTTCTTACTTGCTTCAGTCATGCTATTCCCACATGATTGCAGCTGAACACAGGCAAGTCTTGTTAAGGCACACTTTATGGCGCCGGTTGAGGATATAAAGCTCTTAAAGGATTGTACTGCAGGTTGGCTTCTGTTGTGCAGGATAAGCCCAAACTGCAGTATACCTCCCATCTGTCACAGAGGCAATCGCTTCCCTAAATGATAGTTCCCCACCCCCCCCAAAAGAAAAAAATCACCAATTTGGCGAAAGGAGATGGATTTAGGGTTTGTTTAGAGCCTAGGATTTAGGGTGTGTTCACGGTTTGTTTATGGTTGCAGGGTGAACCCGGGGGTGGGTGAGTGATTTATTGAGGCAATGTGAGTACACAATACGGATTTTTTGCTGGACTGCCACTGCTACACACCTCCAAACCATGCAGAAACCAGCTTCAACAAAACAGGGGTATCCTTGATGTCACATGCCTCCCAAATAGTGCTGTTCAGTATAACCCTAGTCCTGGAGACCCTCTCGAAGCGTCTTTACTTGGAATCCCGCAGATCAGAAGCAAGTCATGGTGTACTCGACAATGTAGGAAATAACTTGAAGGAACCTCATATAGCCACGCTGTCTTGCTTTTGTGGTATGCTTTCACCCCTTAGGGTGCAAAAGGTGATGATGGGCTTGTTCTTGTTAGGATCTGCATTATTATGACAAGTGCCATCTTTGTCATAACCAATTTCTATGGCTCTTCATGTTTTATGTATGTGGCATTGCTAACATTATTGTAGAAGCTTGACAAAAGGTCTGCCTTGACGGACCTTAAAACGTTTGGGCACTCTCCTGGCAGTTTCGGGTGTACTTGTCCTCGGAGTACAAGTGTTGGCGCTAAGGCCAGTTTAATACAACGGTGCTCTGTCACCCAAAAGTTGGGGAATGTCGGAGAGTTGTGATAATGGTACTGTTAAATTTAGGTACTAGAAGTAGAAGTAGCAGTAGTAGTAGCAGCAGTAGTAGTAGGAATGATTTTACAAGTCCTGCAGAATGCTTGCAAAGGCCCAGTTGCTAGCCACCAGACTGTCATGTCTGGATTCGGTCCTAGGTTTTGGAATGAAAGCATATATACTATAATATATCATAACACAATATGGCATGATAAATGCATTATAGTATATTCTACTATAGTATACTACAATATATTGTAATATACTATAATATACTACAACAGAACGTGCTGCGGCCTGACAACTCCAATGTTATGCTTTGCCACGGTTGACCGCACCCCTAATTGCGCCCTGCGTTGACACGTTATAGGTGCATCCTCATATAGTACGCTAGTAAGGGTAGATGTGGTACCTCCATGCAGCCGGTGATGTGAAACAGACGGATTAGGGCCCAGACAACGCAGAGCCGACCTACAGGTTCGGAAGTTGCGCCAGCAGAGCTTGGAAAGTGCAGAAAGGTACCCCCAATTTTGGGAAACCCCAAACCTTAAACCCTATATAATCCCTATATAGCCCTTATGTAACCCCCATAAACCTTTTTAAAGGTGCACTTCCTTGGAAGTGGTGGCCAGCAGCGCTAGCGCCCCCCCTTGGGATTGTGAAGTCCTGCCCGTCATGTGTCAGCTTTGAGTCTTTGGCTCAGGGTCCATTGCACAACCAAGAGCTTCCACGGTGAGCACCTGTATAACCCGAATATAACCCCTATAGATCCCCAATATGACCCCCATAAAACCCCTTATTACCCCAATATATTCTCTATATAACCCAAAATAACCCCTATAGAACCCCTTTTAACCCCAATATCCCCCCTGTATCAACTCTCAAGGTAAACCACTTAACCACTTGCTTTGTGAGGCTTCGCAGGCACTGTTTGTGCAGGAGTTCAGAAAGGAATTGGAGCACTGCAAAAGCTAATTGCCTATAAACCCTATATAACCCCTATAAAACCCTATATAACCCCTATAAAACCCCATATAACCCCTTTTCTGCGTGTCCCCGTAGCTAACATGGAGCCATGTGGCTGCGGCCAGTAGCCCGGGCTGGCCGAGGCCCGCTCGCAGAGATGGGCGAATATTTGGAGCCTCGTTCAGTGGTTTAGGGTTTAGGGTTTATATAGGGTTTAGGGGATATTATGGTACCCAATATGGGGTTTAGGGCCCTTTAATGGAGAATCAAATGGAAAAGAACATGGAAAATGAAATGGAAACTGGGATTATATAGGGTTATATGAGTAGTTTTAAAGAACTGCTGTATTTTTGTATCCATGAGATCAGGTAGGGGCTATGTATGAAGACTATTCTGATTTCTCTTGTTGAGGCAATGTTCTTACTGCTATGACATTTTCTCATCCCAACCTTCGTAAGCCCCAAGGGTCCCACCTCTGCCTGCAGGGAGCGCCTTCCATTTCAGCAGGGGACGAGGCTTCCGGGAGGTCACATGTGCCAAGTGAGGTTGAGGTTCCAAAAGATACCCAATATAGGACCAGTAGAGATTGGGGGCTTATATTCATATATATATATATGTATATATACATATCATAGGTGTACCCAATATAGTACCATGATAGATTGGGGGATTATATTTATATATCTCATATACATACACCTCGTATTTCAAGGCTGGGGGTGTAAAGCTTTTCATGCGAGCACAGGTCTTGCCTCGACGTCGCGGACTGAAGTTTCAGAACTTGCTCTTGGAGAAGGGGGCGTGCTGCGAAGTTACCAGAATAGAAGCATAGGGGGCAAATTGAGATAGTGTCCTAAATATGGTAGCTTAAGGAATATATCTGATATAGGATATTATACTATAGTACAATATAGCAGAGTATATTCTAATATAGCATGCTATATTGCAGTATGTTATGGTATATTACAATTATGGCATAGTATATTGTAAGTTAGTAAGTTTCTGTATAGCAAGCAAGGAAAGCTTCACTTGACTCTGGACTTACTGGTGCTTCAGGAAGACTGGGGGGGAGTGGGTCCCTATAATAATCCCTATTTAGGGTATGTAGGGTTTAGGGTTTAGGGCTATACAATCCTCATCTATACCCCTATAATAAGGCATGGAAAAGAAAATGGAAACTACTACCGGAAATTTAGGGCTATAATGGTTCCTATCTATATTCACTCCCCCAAGAACCCTAAACCCCTAAAATTATGGCACATATATTCACTCCCCCACTCCCCCTAAAGCACCAGGAAGTTGAGATTCGCCAGAGGTCACCTCAGCTACGAGATTCGCTGGAAGTGAATCTCGGCCAAACCTGCATCAATCTGTTTGCCTACGGCATCCTGGCCAGAGTATGTAATAGTTGTAACTGTTAACACCATGAGAGGAATCATAAGAATAGTAAAACAGTTATACTTCTTTTTTCCATAGTAATAGCAGTAATACTAATAGCAGAAAGCATAGTAATTCTACGATACCCTAAGCCCCAATCTCAGGACTGCTCTAGGCATCCATGCTCCCATGCCCTACAGAACAGAGAGGACCATGGGAGACAGTCGTGAACAGTTGCTGGTTGCAAGAAAGCATCAAGCTAAGGCTTGCCAGAGAAGTTGCCGGCAAACAGGAGGCGCCATACTTTGGGAGATTAGGGTGCAGGTTATAGTCCCCCTTAAGTAGATAGAATACGGCTTTGGGTATATTATAATAAGAACCGCCCTATACCCCATATTCTATCGACTTAAGGGGACCTATGAGGGTCTATAGGTTCAGGGTCTAGTCTGTGGGTTCGAGGTTTTAGGGCTCAACTCAGTGTGCAGGCATCGGGCAGGACCAGAAGGCTGCGGGCACAAGCCAGGCGGGATATTCACACTAGACTCTAGAATGCAGATATGAGCATGTGCCGGATGAACCCTGAGCCCTAAACCCTCAACCCTAAACCCTAGTACTTCCAGAAGTCCTGGAGTACCCAAGATATATAGGGGCTCCAACTTCAAAATGGCACGATAGGGCCCTTAAAGGCACCCTAAAGGAGAAGAAAAGCACCATGCGCCAGACAAAGCCGCAAGGCAGACCCGTACCAATGAGCTCACCAGCTGGCAGGCCATTTTGCTTACTGGTTCTTATTGGGGAATAAGGGAATAGAGTCCCTATACAATCCCTTTTTATTGTATTCCTTTCTTCCCAAGTGAAGGAGAGGCATGGAGATTACTGCGGGCCGTGTCGTGTAGGAGACACCCGAAACGACGCCCAACATAGAGCATGGCCCGCCGCAGTGTTCTCCATATAGGGTTATATACTGGGTAGGCCCCTGAAATTTTTAATTTTCCCTAATGGCTTTAATAAGGGACCCTATATATTAACATTTTTCAAAGGTCTGTAGGGGCCAACCCAGTTTAGGGATAAGGGAAAAGAACATGGA
>CAJNIZ010007457.1:3285-14059 GCA_905231905.1 Symbiodinium pilosum
ATAGGACAATTAATAGGGATTAGGGATATATGAGCCATAGTCTAAACTCCTTAAAGGGGGGTTATATAGGGGATAAGATAGGGGACTACTCTAGGGGATATTAAGGGGGATACTAGGAGTTTAGACTATGGCTCATATGTATATACACACATATATTTATGTATAGATATCTTTATTCTATACATGTAATTATACAGTTGTATATGTACACCTCACTGGCGGTTGTTGTAGAGTATAGGGCTTAGGGTTGATAGGAATAAGGGAATATTTCATATGGGATTATGTAGGCATTCTTTTCCCTTGTTCCCTACTAGCCACCAAGAAGATACACATTTCGAATGTGAATTTCTCATGAAGGTTGTAGGTATTGTGAATGTGATAACTACGAGTATTCGTCATACAAGTTCCTGATCAAGTTTGATCATAGTACCATTTTTTAGCATTGTAAGTTGTTGTTGACGCCCCTGCGTTTGAGGTTTCGGCATTCTAAAGCTTACTGTGATGGTTTCAGGTTTCAAGTATTTAGGGATGGTCGTGTAGGGCTTTGGGGTTACGGACTTAGGCTTAAGGGAGCTAGTTCCAAGAGGGAGTGCTTACACAGATGTGAGCAGCCGCCGAAACTGGCACTCAAGATACAAAGTCCTTCGTGGACATGCCTTTTGCGCTGTAGTCGTTTTGCTACCTGCAAGAAAGCCCAGCAACATGATAGGGGTCAACCCAGGATGTTGCTTTCCAATGCTGCTCATATATACGATGAACAACGAATTTCACCAGGATAGTGCAGTGAGTTTTTGGAATGGACTCTACATGACGCATGGAGTTTTGACTGCGGTTGGATGACGATTATCTGTGCCAGAATACATCAACTAGTGACCGCAGGAGGAGAACCCTAAACCTTACACCATAACCCCTGGATCGGAGAATCAGATTCAGTCATCATCTTCTTGTGAAGTCCTGATACTGGGTTGAGGCACCAAAAACATGGCATGGCTTCCACACCTTGCTTTCTGTGTATCATCTCTCTCCATTTGCAACATAGAAAGCTCAAGATGTACTGCTGCTGCTGTTTCTGCTGCCACTCCTGCCACCAGTACTGCTACTGCTACTGCTGCTACTGCGACGACTACGACTACTGCTACAGCTACGGCTACGGCTACGACGATGACCACCGCAACAGCCGCCGCCGCCGCCGCCGTAACCACGCCCACGACCGCGACCGCTACCACTTCCATTCATCTCATCCTTGTGTTTTCATTGTAGCAGTACCATTACTAGTGGAGCATCTTCTTCACTTGCTGTTACGCCTCTCACAGTTATGATATCCCGGAAGCCTGCTCCAACTCATTTAGTCCGCACTACTTGCCCCCAGAATTTTCTCCTACAGCAATGCTTACAAGCCCAAGAAGTGTGTTCGTTGATCCAAAGCCAGAGCGCCAGGAGAGCAGACAGCACAGAGGAGAAGCTGCAAGCAACAGCTAGGCGTGCGGAGGCAGGGCTGCAAACACAAATTAACGGTTTAGGGTTTAGGGTCAAGATTCTACGTGGAACATTTGGGGTTGAAAACGGTTCCGTAAGGACTACTTGCAGTTTTCACAAACGACACACGGCAAGACGATGACGTACCTACTCCAAACCTGAAGTTCCATTTTCGAAAGACTAGCTTCACCCTAAACCCTAAACTTTAAACAAGCCTACCCCTTGGACGCCCTCTCATTAGACCAAAACCCTACACCCCAACTCCTAAACCCTAAACCTTAAGCCCTAAACGCTATACCCTAAACCCTAAATCCTAAACCCTACACCCTAAACCCTAAATAAGCCCTAAACCTTAAACCCCAAATACAACCCCAATGTAAAACTGATATAACCCCAATATAACCCCAACGTAACATCAAGGTAACCCCAATAAGCAAGCCTCCACATGTGTAGGCTGTTGGGCTGAAGCTGCGCTCGGCCTCCTGCAGCCTGGAAGTCTTAGCACCAGTCTTAGATCAATGACTGGGTGTAGGGTTTAGGGTCTTCTGGAATTTAAGTTACTGTAATGGAGGTATATAGATTTTAGGGCTTAAGTTAGGTACATAAGGTTTAGGGGTTGAGGTTTATGTTGCTATGATTGGGGTATATAGGGCTTAGGGTTTAAGTTATGATGGCTATATAATGTAGAGTTTGGGTTTTAGGTATTAAGTTGCTATGGTGGGGGTATATGGGGTTTTGGGTCTAAGGTTTAAGTTGCTATAATGGGGGTATATAGGGTTGAGGGTTCAGGGTTTAAGATTCCTGTAATGGGGGTATAGAGGTAGGGTTGAGGGTTCAGGCTTTGAGTTGTTATAATGGGGAACCATACTGATTGCTTTGTATCCCCAGTATGGTAACCTGATTCAAGTTCCTTAACAGCAACACAGATGGCGAGGGCTCATATAGGAGTTAGGGTTCAGGATTCAGGGTTTAAGAGCCAGGGTTCCAAAGTTAGGGTTTGGGCCTCAAAGTGGAGGGTTTTAGAGTTAGGTTTCGGGTTCAGGGAGGCGGCTATGGTTAGCAGGAGAAACCCTAAACCCTAAAAAGCCTAGTAGGAAGTGTGAATGCGAATTGCGGAATGGCTTCTGTGGCAACGCAAAGTCCCATACAACGAGTCGACCAAGAGATGAAGACTCTGCATCATGGGTTCAAGTAGTAGCCCCCCTCTATACTACCCCCCCTAGGTTCCCCCCTTAATTAACCTTAGGCTTAAATACCCCTAAATAACTTTAATTAAGGGGGGAACCTAGGGTGGTTAGTATAGAGGGGGGGTTCTAATTGAACCCATGACTGCAGCAACGTTTCCTACTGCATGTGGAAAATCTCCTTGGGGCTTAGCTTGGACCTTGAACCTTTAACCCTTTGGGGTTCCCTTATAAGCCTATTAAAGGTGCCTAGGGGTTAACCCTGAGTAGGGGTCCTAAGTGCCACATAGGAGAAATAGTATGTTAAGCACCCTGAATCCTAAACCTTAAACCCTGAATATCGCTAGTTGGCCCCGCTGTCTTGCCCTAAGCCCTCCGCGCTACACCCTAACCTGGGTCGTTGTTGAAGATAATCTGGCGTTAGGAGTTTAAGGTTAAGGTTTAGGGGGTCTCCGAACTTCGGGAGTTCCTAGCTTATAGTATCATAGTCTATTTGGAATCTATATATGGGCACCTTACTTCTGGAAGCACCCATTCTCATAGTCAAGGAAGTGAAGATGCGATTTGTATTCCTACGTGAACCCTAGCCCCTGAACCGAGAAACAATGAACAGTATTTAGCCCCTAAGCCCTAAACCAAAAACCCTAAGCCCTAAACCCTAATCCCTAAACCCTAAAACCTGAACAGGGATCCTTGCGCCCAGAGTTACCACCCAGGGGATACAACCCTGATACCCTGCACAGCTCTAAACCTGAAAAAAGCCCTCCCCCACATCATGGCTTCTAGTCCCAAGAGAATGGGGTCCTTGTAGGTGGATGGAAAGGATGATGAAGGTTACTATATTGACTGTTGCTAGGTAAGGCACAAGGTCCCAACCTGAACCGAAGAAAACAAAAAAAGTGAACAATATTGTCCTTGGACCGAAAACCTAAGCCCGCAACTTCCACACCTCAAGCCGCCAACCGTTAACCCAGACTCCTCAACGCGAAATGCTGACCTTTGACCTTGCATGGTGAGCAGTACTGTAACCCTAAGTAGATAGAATGTGGCTTAGGGTATATTATAACAAAATCCCCATATACCCCACATTCTATCTAATTAAGGGGGACTATAACCCCTAAACCCTAATCCCTCAACCTTAAAGCCTAAACCCGGTCACTGGGCAAGGCGCAAAGCCAGTTTCTGGAGCACAGGGTCGAGACTGAGGAGGATGCTGTTCCCACAGAGGCTTCGGCTCTTACGGTAAGGGCATGCGCTGAAACTGAGGGCTGATGTTGGTTTCCAAGAATTGGGGGTGTAATCTCCACGGTAGGGAGTGCAATATTTTCTTGGGTGCAAAGAGGGATCCCCCTATCTATGGGAGACTTCCCAATAACAGTCTCCATGATCCGCTTGGTCCCTTCAGTCCTCATGCTTTCTGGAAAAGTCCCTTTGCCTATGATCTTTCCAGGGCTCTTGTAGAACAAAATTATAGATTTTTATGGCTACCTGGGCCCAATATCAAATAAAAAAGAGCTATTTAATAGTATTTCAACAATAACCCAGTTTCTTGGATCTGCCTGGAAAGCCAGGCCTATGTCGACACAGCACAGGACTGAAGGGCGATAAGAAACTCTTGCGTGCACACGCTGGTGGCCTGTGAGGTGTACCAAAACCCCAAAAGTAGGTAAAATAATGGCCCAAAAACCCCCTAAATATAGCCCAAAAGGCCAAAATTCTACATACTTTGGGGGTCCAGGTAGGGGTTTTCAAGAAGGGGAACATGTCTTCTCGGTTTGAACCCCCGGCTTAGGCAAAAAATGACCATAACCTTGGTTTGCCAGGACATCTGGTCGAACTTAGAGCTTGCGACCGCCCCTGAGGCCAATGCTTCACGCAAGGGTTTAGGTTTTAGGGTTTAGGGTTTGGGAATGCGCAGCGATGACACGGATCGTGAAGTTTTCATTTGAAGAACTACAGTGGCGATGGTGATGGTGATGGTGAAAAAGAGGCTGATGATGACGGCGATGGTGATGGCGATGATGATGACGATGATGTTGGTGATGATTATGGTGATGATGGTGGTGATGATGATGGGGATGCTGCTGATATGGTGATGCTAATAGTGATGATGATGGTGATGACGACGGCGAGGACGATGCCGCTGATGATGATGATGATGATGATGATGATGATGACTTAAGCTGCAACATCCTGGTCTCATGGTGGTAGCGACGACACTGGTGATAACAATGCTGTTCGAAAAAGAAGCACTAACACAACAACAATTTCGACGAGACTTTTCCCACGGTTTCATCGGCATCGTCGTTTCGTCGATACTTCAAGAAGACATGAATACTGCCATTGTCCTGGCCCTTGTTGAAGTATGTGTTCTGTGAGGAGAACATGCTGGCAGATTTCTGACCACCGCCGAATCCCCAAACAGGGCAGTCTAGATCCTTTGTAAGTCCTAAGCTTCAGACCTTGTATCCTAAACCCCAAACTAAAGCTCCGAACCCTTATCCCGACAAAGGAGTCTGTCAAACCACTGCCAAGATCATCGTTGCGGGCACCCGGCTATAATCTCACTGCAAGCCCTGTATATCCCTAGGTCCCTAGTGGCCGCTTTTGTTATTAACCCTTACCATAAACGTCCAGTATACAATCCCTGTGGGTTCCGTATGATAGTAATGTCTTTCCTCTTGGGAATATGTTGGCATCATCTATGATAACTGCAAACTTTGGACCCTTAGGGTTAGGATGGGGCAGGCCGAGATTGATGCAGTTCGCCGAGCCTTCAGCCTGGGCCAGGAGTTCATCCAAAGTAAGGCTTGGGCACAAGGTTTGTCAACCGGGCTTAGGGCTTAGGGTGCTGAGGGAGTTAGGGCGGAAGGCTTGAGATTAAGGGTTCAGGATTTAGGGTTTGGTGTTCAGGGCTTCTGGGTTCTAAGCACGGTCCACTTTTGAGATTCCTGTGTTTTTTTGATGCATTTTTGGGGGAAACCCTTCTGCCAGGAAAGTTCCTTGATGAATCCTCCTGATCGCTTTCGCCTAGAAACGTTTAATGGCTTTGGATGATGTAGGTTTGCTTCAAGAGGCGTTTTCGAGTCAGTGACCTCCAGGTTCTCTTGGGTCCTAACCCCCGTAACCCCTGTAACCACATTCAGTTCTTTGGCTAGAGAAAAGCTGGCAAGCATTCCACGCACTGGAGGAGAATCGAGGTCATTCTTATCCTTATGCCTGATGAATCATGTTACCACACCTAAATTTAGTGGGAGGTTTATCATTAAGCAGACCTGCTGATCAGGTCTCCTTGCCCTTGGCCCGATTATAAACTAATAAAGCCTTGTGAGGTGGACGATGAGTGGCCGCCCCTTCCTCTAGTGGTCGGGAGCGAGGCGGCACGACACGGCGTCAAGGGGTTTTGAGGTGCAGGAACGTAGTTAAGTATATACATTCGGGTTTGTCGGCAGATTCTTTCGGGGTTCTTACTGCTACTACAAGGGTACGTGTAATGTGTGGATATTCCTTACACACTCCCTGGGATCCCTGAGGGTGCCTTGTTTCAGAAGGCGTTAGCTGTTGTAAGGCTTTAGAACTCTGCATCTCAAAGATGGCAGTGTAAGGCTCAGGGTTTAGGGTTTGGCGTACCGTTTATAGGAGATCTCCGTAATCAGGACTATAGTACAGGGGTAATATAAGGTCTATATGGGGATAATGGAAAAGAGAACGGAAACTACTATTTAGGCTTTGGGGTTAGCCCGGAACATCCTATGCCGCTCCTGTTGGGCTAGCATGTTTGCGCTAAGCCCTATACACCCCCAGTTTCCATTTAATTTTCCATCTGATTTTCCATTGTTGGGGAAATATCCCTAAATCCCCCTTTAAGTGGACCTAGGGTTTCCATTTCATTTTCCATTGCATTTTCCAATTTGATTTTCCCTTGCCCCTATATATACAGATATATATATATGTAGTAGCAAACCCCAAAAGCAAGTACATAGGAACTCCTTGGAAGGCCATGGAGGCTCCGCTCATGGAACTTCTTCGTCATGCAGAAAGTATATGAGCTATAGTCTAAACTTAAACTCCTTCAAGGGGGTTACGTAGGGGATTATATAGACGAGTACGTAGTATTGGGCTTACTAACTCAGGGGGATGCCAAGAGTTTAGATGATTATGGCTCATAGAAGGAGGAGCCCAAAGGCCGCACATTACTCAAAGCTGCCCATAATGAGAGTCTCTTAAGATTATTCCTACATGCTTGCTGACAATAATGCAGAGCCCACAACCCCATTATAACCCTACATAAGCCATAATGTCCCTTATATGATACGAGTTATAGTCTAAACTCCTTCAAGGGGGTTATATAGGGGATTGTATTGGGAAGTATTATGGGGGTTACTAAAGGGATGCTAGGAGTTTAGACTATATAGCTCATATCAAGCCACATTCCCTGAGTATAGCAATCCAATTCGCAGCCACCAGGGATCGATCCTAGATCCTACGGGGTAGGGCTTATATCCCTAAACCCTAAACTCTAGGATTTAGGCCCTAAATCTTAGAGTGGTTATGAGCAAGGCTTCAGGCTTTAAGGTTGAGGGTTTGGATTTTAAGGTTCAGGGTTCAGGGGTTAGGAGCTGGGGGCTTGAGGCTCGGAGTTTCTGGGTTTAGGGTTTTCTGCGAGGTTTTCTTTGCACCCTCAATTCAGGGAGAAGTTTGGAACGTAACAGAATTCCACAACGTCAAAGATTTTACCGGCCAAACGTACAGCCGTTGGTCATAGAAGTCCTCATGAGTCGTAGTATTGCTCATGCAGTTACAGCATAATGCGCTGCAGCTACTGAGACCCCCACGCAACCATCTGGGAACCACATCTGACGCGGTTTAAGGTTTAGGGTTCTTGAGACAGTCCACCCGGTGCACGGGTAGAGTTTCATCCGTCCATCCTGAGGTGTGTCTGAGACCTTGCTATAAGGCCAAATGCAATTACAGTTTTGTTATACATATATATATATATATATCTCTGCAGTTTACTAGGGGGCCTAGCTTTCTTGGAAGCTCCAAGATATAGATGCTTCCAGATCTTGGCTTGGGAGGAGAACATTCAAGTCATGATCAGGCTGTATTCGCCCCATAGCTCCTACTATAGGTATCACAAAGGCTCCTAATATGCTTACCTGGGAGCGTTCAGCCAACCTCACTTTGCTCGCGGCGGCATGGAGCGTCTAGCAGATCTGGCGGAGGCAGCATTGGAGCAGCTGGTCCAGAGACCTGCTCGGACCATCAGAGTGCGGCTGCTCTCGGGCGCTGAGACCAAGTCAGGCTTAGCACGGGAAGGGGAAGTGAATCGTTACAGTATTCCTGTCTCTCCCTGTGTATAGGGGGACATGGATCCGTATAGTATTCATTTCTTCCCATGGATAAGGACCACTACAAGGGGGACTGGATCCCTGCAGCTTTCCTGTCTTCCCATTGATAATCAGTATAACTTACACCTCCCCATTTACAACTAAGCATGAGTAAGGAGATCCAAGCCATCAACTTGGAAGAGACGCCACTTTGGAATGTTGACAGCTTGAAGAAGCATCTGGAAGAAGTCTCCGGGCTGCCAAGCTTCATACAGATGCTGCTGCTGGACGATGCCGTTTCTTAGATATTCCTGAGAGAAGGCTTGGACTTTAGGATATCCACCAGGAGTATAGAACTTAAGATCTTGGCGGGGATTTCCATGAACAGTTAAGGTTTTGGACGACACCTTCAATCTGGACGCGGTGACGGAGCTGGATCTCGTCCTTGTCTTGACGCATATTCCAGTCGAGCTATCTGAGATGGGAGACTCGCCAAACCAACAAAAGGAGGCTGTTGTTGTCTGGCTTTTCATATTTGAGCTTGCGGGTTTGCAAAGTAGGCAAACATGGCGAAACCCACGAAGGGAGCCAAATAGGCTATTGTGTTTGGGATCTATATTGGGTTCCCCCCCTTCTGGGATTATCCAGCGTTGTATACGGGACGAGACAGGAAAGAACGACATCAGCCGCGCACTTTGTGGTGCAGCCCGCGAAGGGCACCTGCAACTAGCTTTCAGCCTCTCAACAGCAGAATGCAAACTTTCTCAAGGTTCCATTTGTAAGGGGATTCCTTACAAAACGCTTAAACTGTATCTGTTTCTAGAACGGCAACATAGGGGGCTATGAATTATCGCCGGGTTTCTAGCAGGACCTAGTTGAGGTCGATGGAGTCCTGAGTCCACAAATGCGATTTTTCAGTGAGATAGGCCGTTTGTGGTGTCTGTACTACAAGGTTCCTGAAAATAATTTTTAATTTCTGTTACCTAGAATCCTAATATTTAGCTGAAATTGTACTTTTTACTGGGGTTCCAAATCCCTTAGAGTGTACTCTGGTAGTACAATATGCTTGCTATGTCAGTTGTGTAGATTGGGAGTGTCTTCTTGATTCAGTTGAAAGCGAAAAAACTGGTGCTCCCAATTTCAACTTCAAATCCTACACCCCAATTGCCCCTAATGAGACCCTAAACCCAGGCTGTACTGTGGATGGAGAAAATCTTGTGCCACTTGATATTAGATATTTCCCAATCTTCATAATACTTTCTGGGGTCCGAAGTGGTGCAAGATGCCCTCCAGCCACTGTAATCTAGGGGTATTATGATCTAGTAGTTTCCATTTTCTTTTCCATTATCCCACTAGAACCCTATATAACACTATATAACCCTAAATCACCCTATATCACCCTATCGAATGTTGGTACTTATTTACTGTACAGGAGTGTAGGCTTCCTTTCCAAGGCCTGCTTCTGGCAAATGCAGACATTAATCGCACCTTCGAGTATGACATCGACTGTCAGGCAGCTTGGTTGCTGTAAGTTGACATGGGGGGTTTCTCTAGCAAAGGGGCCCTAGGGATATGTGAGGGTTATACGGGTCCATACGAAAGATGATATTCAGAGTGCAGGGTCACCCCAAACCTAAACCCTAAGGGATTGCAGTAGGTCTCCGAGAAGGTTGGTAAGAGTGGAAATAGGGTTTCCATTTGGAGAAACAGCACATGCAAGATTTGACGTGCATGGCAAAAAGGGAGTTATATAGGCAATTACATGGGGGAGTTTTGAAGGGCTTAGTAAGGGGGATACTAGAAGTTTACGAGGCCATAAGACTGATCACCAACAGCGCCTGCACTCTCTCAGTTCCTAACTATGGGTCCTGATATGGGCCCTTACCTGCTTCCTGGGTCCAAACTATGGGCTCTAAATTTGGGTTGTAGACCTTTTATGAAGGATAATAATAGTACTAGTACTAGTACTCGTATTCGTACTAGTAATAGTAATAGAACTGGTAATAGTAGTAGTAGTAGTAAGAGTAATAGCAATAGTAATAGTACTAGCAATAGTAACAGAAATAGTAATAGTATAATAGCCAATACAATAATAGATGCATCTTCGCAAAATCATACTTCAGCTTCTTAGCATGGAAGCCCGGAACTCTCAACACGTGGACAACAGACCCGAATCCTCTTTTTGGGGTTCTTTAGGTTCCTAAACTTCAAGCCCTAACTACCCAGGCAAAGCGCCGACACGCAACCAAGTCGGCACTCTATGAGGCGTCTCAGGTGGGTAGGGGATTCTGTCTAAGGTTGCTTTTGGGGGTTCTAAGGACCATTAAGGGTACATATAGGGTATAGTAGGTATACGGATTCCAGGGTTCAGGCCGTTGTTATGACCTTAGATACCGCAGTCCCCTAGATGTCGCTTACATGAGCTGAGATTGTATTCTCCGCTTGGCCATAGTAGTTCAAGAAAAGAATGTGGCTGCTTCCCAAAATAAACCTCTCTCTGTCTCTCTCTCTCTCTCTCTCTCTATCTGTATATATATATATTCTATGTATATATACATATACCACAAGTACTCTTGATGATCCCTAAGCACGAGGGTCCAACGGATACCTTGAGACTCTCCCACATGATCTTACTTGGTGCGACCACTTGGAGGTCCATTGTACCTATAACCTACTTAGTAACTGTAGTTATGACATCATTATAAGCCCCATAACTACAGTTACCCTATATATAATTGGGTACCCTAAACCCTAAACCCTAAACCCTAAGTAGGTTATAAGTAC
>CAJNIZ010007458.1:0-10843 GCA_905231905.1 Symbiodinium pilosum
ATATGGGGGATTGTCATAACTATGGTCCCTTTTTGGGTCCCTATTATAATACGGGGGCTAATACGGGCCTAATTTAGGGGACCCAAAAAGGGACCATAATCTTGACAATCCCCCATATGTGCAGAATCTGTAGCGACAGAGCAGTAAATGCAGCGAAAAGAACAGGAAGAGGGAGGAAGCAGAAGATGCATGCTAGACATTTGTGGAGGTGCACCAGGCGAGCCAATCTCTGGTTCCTTGGAGGGTGCAATGGGACGGCTCCTGAAGGCTTACGGCTTACGCCCTCTTCGCAATGCTAGCGACCAATCAATTGGCATGTTGCGCAAGTGCAGAGCTTACATGCGGACACTCGGGATGACTGTCGGAGCTTGCAGGCCCCATGGCTAGGCGCCAACGCCAGATCAGCGCAAGGCCTGCAGAGCAGCATTCAAAAGATATCCAACCCATCGTGTTTGGCGGACTGTGCAACACGAAGACATGCTTAGCGTCTTTCAATGCATCTCGGCCCGATCCAATTCACTTGAGCCTAGGCCTCTCCAGCCTTGCCGCCACTCTTCAGGCAGCTCGGCGGGCGGCGGCTTCCGTCTGGGCCTGGGCTGCCCCAGGGCACTGAACGGCCCACCATGTTTGGGCAACGGTGCGCAAACTCAAGGACAGAAGTGTGCTGGAAAGGCAGAGTACGGCGCTGCGGGCGTTCTTCGTGTCGTCATGGCTCAGACGGGCCTGGGGAGCCTGTCTCTCAAAGTCGCTCTCAGACGGGATTTGCCCTTGGCTTCCTTGCAAGTGCCTGATTCAGGTGGCAATCAGACAGCGCAGGCTGTCTGCTTCTCATTGCAGACATGGATTGCCCAGAATTCCTTCTTGGCAGGCCTGCCTTCAGCAGATGCTTGCCTTGGCAGAGAAGTTCACAGTCAGTGCTGCCGTGGGCTTGGCAGTTCCCTTGCAGACATGAACGTGTGGCCACCTCCAAAGCACCACGTTTTGGCAACCCATCTTGCTCAGAGGGTTGGGACAAAGGTTGGTGGCATGCAAGATAACTTGTCTAACTACCTGTGCGGGTCGTTGAGCGTAGCAGGCACAGCACAAAGGGAAGCACACGGGGGCCTTGCTTCGGCTGGGGCCAAGTATAGGAATGACTGCGCTCTTCCACTCCACTGGCAGAGCTCAGCTCCACAAACAACATCCTCACAACTGCACGAGCTCCGAGGAGGCACCCCTGGGCGCCGCTTGTGTAGTGCAGTTCCTCCAGGATGCAGCTTTGGGTGGAGGCGGGGAATGAGCGTTTTTTCCAAAGTTGTTTGTATTCGTTCGTCTGCTGGTAGGCAGGATGCGTGCTTTTGCCACGCAATTCATGTCTTTGGAGCGTCCATGGAACAGGCTTCAGCAGACCTTCGGATGTGGCCAGCGTCTTTGTTCCTGCCTCAGGCTACACATAGGGCGCCATACCAGATGTCCCACAAGTTGATTTCCCTCGCTGAGGTCAGCACTATCCACCAGGCAAAAGGATCGCCGAGAGCGCTTTGCAGGACACCTCGTACCTTCAAATTGAGGTTGGGCTGGCAGGACTTGAGTGGCAAACAGTCTTCGTGCTTCAGTGCAATGAGACGGTCATGCCACTGAGCTGGCCTCAGCTTCTGCTTGGACGCATTGCGCTTTGCATGCTTTGCACTGCCCAGCTCTCATGCCACAGTGCCGGCGGAAGCGTAGCAGCGTAGCCTGGCCCTACAAGGCAGCAGATTCGGGCTGAAGATTGCAGCGAGCACTTGGAGGAGGAGCGCCGGCGCGCAGCCTCAGTACTTAGGGGATGAAGCCAAGGGTTGCAGAGAGGCAAGAAATGGATGGCTTCAGCTGTAGTCACCATTGCAGCCGGATGGCCCAAGCCCTCCAATTTGAGCAATGCGATAGCCATGAAACGTGGCAGTAAGGCGGGCTCGTCCAACGAGCCCTTCCAGGACCAAGGGGAGGATGAGGAGGACGAGGAGGCACCATTGTTAAGTCAGGATAAGCCACAGAAGACAGGCTCAACTTCGTGGAGCGCTTCTGTTCGTAATGGATTCGGCCTTGGACCATACCTTCAGAAGTTGGAGTCCAACTTTGGCTACGAATTGCTGGTGATGCTTTTCGTGTCCCAGCACTTGATGAAGGGCTTTGTGAATGAGTTCACCAATCCCTGCATCAACTTCCTCTACGGTGCTTACCGAGTGGCAGGGCCACAGATGCAAGTCTACCGCGGGGTGACGCACCTCCCCTGGGCAATGAAGCCTATGATTGGCTTGCTCAGTGACACAATGCCCATCTTCGGCTACAACAAAGCACCCTACATCCTCCTGGTGGCCATTCTTGGGTCTGCAGCGACGGCCTGCATCGGTTCCGTGCCACAAAGCCAGCTGACAATCACAAGCCTGGTGTTTTGCCTGTTTCTGATCCAGCTCCAGCTCTCCACCACAGACTTGCTGACAGAGGCGAAGTACGCGGAGAAAATGCAGACAAAGCCCAAAGAAGGACCTGCGCTGATGTCCTTCGTGTGGTTTGGTCTGCAATGCGGAGGGCTTGTAGCCATGCTTATGGTCGGCCCCATTATGTCGCACTTTGGACCGAAGCTCCCATTTCTGGTTGTCTTGGTCCCTTCGAGCATTATCGTAGTGCCGCTGATGAAGGGCTACCTCCAGGAACGACGGCTTACAGTGGAGGACATCCGTGCCACCCGTGCAGCCATCTTTCAGCAGAGGGAGGCCTGCGCCCTGTGCATCCTCATGATGGGTTCAACCCTGGCCCTGACGGTTGTTGGCACAACTATGCAGAACGTCAAAATCAATGCCATTGCCTCGGTCGTGGTTGCTGTGATCATCATCTCTGCGTTCAGCATCCTGCTGAGACCAGAGATTGCAAAGGTGAATGCTTTTTTCTGCCTACAGACAGCGGTGAACTTTTCAGTGGGTGGTGCGTCCTTCTACTTCTATACTGACACGCCTGAGCAGTACCCAGAGGGGCCCCATTTCTCCAAAGTCACCTCCTTAGTTTCTGGGGTGCGCAATGCACTGGAGACAGGCAAGGTCAGAATTTGAGCCAGTGTCTGGCTGAGGTATTCTACACTACCGTCCTTGGAGTGACAGGCTCGGTCTTCTCCTTGCTTGGAATCTACACCTACCAGCCGCTGTGACTGCATTTTATTCCTATGCTGACCCGAGCTTCTTTCGCAGATCCCGGAACACTCAACGCAGGAGGTATGCCAGCGACTGGAGCTTCCGCCACCTTCTCCTCATTAGCAATCTGGCCTTGTGCTTCCTAAGCATCACAGATGTTGTATTCTTTCTGCGCCTGAACGTGCGGTTTGGCTCCTCAGACAGCATCAGCCTGCTTTGCTCAGACTGTGACCCTGCATTTCAACAACCAAGTTACCAAGTTGAAATTTCTGGGAGGCATCCCAGATCACGCCTTCATCCTGGGCAGCAGCGTCTTCGCGACCATTCTCAGCCAGTGGCAGTGGATGCACCTTGCTGCAGAACCAGAGGTCTTCAAAGTGCTGTTAGGCCACTGCTGGGCAGGGTGCCCAATATAACCCCAATATATACCCTGTTATAATATAGTAGTTACCATTTTCCATTATCCCACAATAACCCCGATACATAATGGGTTACAGCCTGAGGCCGGGCGTCGTCATCCTTTCCCAACTTTGTCCTCCGGGCCTGGAGGCCTTCAGTCTGTCTGCGCAAACTTGCTTGCCGTGCTTTGGGCCTGAGCTGTGCCAGGCTACAATGTACGCCCTTCTGGCGGGTTGCCACAACCTGGGAGGCGCGGTTGTGTCAAGTCAGGAACATGAGAAAGTCAGCGGGAAAGAACGTCAAGGCTCAAGACATTTTTGCGTGGAACCTCACACTCAAGAGTAGGGATTGCGAAGGGTGCGCAAGCTTTGCCCCATTAAATGTCAAGGCACCATCGCCTCTTCCACCGGCGCATTCATGTTGGAAGTCCTGGAGGCGCTGCGCAACCTGAGTTCACAATTATACAAACCACATCAAACCTGTCGCAAACCACCAACAGTTTACATGCAGCTTTGCGGGATGGAAGCTCTCAAGAGGTGTAGACTGAATATCAGAAGGCCGGACGGAGTTCAAGCTTGCCCTCAAGTAAATGAGCTGTGCTGTTCTTAGTCTGCAGAAGGCTGTCTACCTATTTCAGAGGGGGACACTTTCAGATTGGCAGGATGTCTTGTTACTTGATGCAGAGCTTCCCACCTCCAAAGTCATCAACAGCGAACAGGCCTCAGAATCCGAAGGAGACAAAAAGGACTCAACAAATCGGAATCAGCTTGCTGCGTTTCGATTCTACAACAGATTCCTGCCACAGAAGCCTTCGGAGCCTCTGACGCTGAGAGCACCATCGGAATGCCAAGATGCTCCCATGCCTTCATGTGACCCTCAGGTGCAACCATCCGGTGCAAACATGGAGTCAGCTCAATTCAAGCGTCCTGGCGCATTTCGCATGCAGGAGAAGAAAGCTTTAGAAGATCTGCTGTGCTCAGGAACCTTTGGGTTGCCTCCGCTATCTCCTCGGTGCTCCCTGCAGTGGTGCTTCTGCCGGGAGCCTTAGGAGAGCTTCTTCTGAGTGACTCGGCTGTGTTGACAATACCTCCAAGGCTCCTTCCCTGGCTCATTCCGGACCGGAAGCAGACGGAGAAGCTGTTGCAGGACGTGGGTCTCACCTACTCCTAGTTGCACGTATCTGCCAGTAGCGGGCTAAGATCACAAGCCCGGCTTGAGTTGCTGAAGCCGCTTGGCGCATGACAGGAGGGCGATGTGAGCGTCACGCAGGGCTCCATCTGGCGACGCATCACTGGCCAAGAAGGATGAGCTTAGTATGAGTCCAGAAAACACTCATCCTACGTGCTATCCTCACCGTGGCTTGGAAGAACGCAACCTACCGAAAAGCTGAGTCGTAATGTCAGATGCAGAAATCACTGCACAGCTTTGCACAGCTCTGCGCTACGCAGCGGGCAGCCTTGGAGTCCTTGCGGAAGACAATTCAGAACTGACACTGTCGACCCTTGCGTTCTCAAGAGAGACTGAGAAAAAGGCGTGCTCCATCAGGAAGCGGAACCAAACTACAACAACTGTGCCAGATTCTTTTTCGGATTGACTTTTCTGCCTGAGGCTGTTCTACGTTGCTATGACGCGCGCCCGAGATCATCTCGCATCTCGGATACATGCAGCTTATCTCATGCAGGTTCCGCATCATGAAGAGCCTCAAGCAGACGCATTTTTAAAGATGCAACGTGTCTGCGCGCATGTGCGTCAAGCCTGCAGCTGCAATGAGGTCCTTTCTTTCTCGCTGCGTCATGACTCGGGGCAGGCGCTGAGAAGGGAACTCGTAGAGAAAAAGTGGGGCGCTGCTTGCGGTTGGTAAGCTGGCAAGCTGTCGAGGCTGCTGAGCCGTCGCGTTTTCTCTTTGAGACTGGAGCACTCAGCTCCAAAGCTGCCGATCAGTCAGGCTTTGGAGCTCGCATTGGTTTCGCTCCTTTGGAGCCAGTCTTTCGGGTGTCTGCGCATGGATCACAGCCAAAGCGGGTGAGTGGAAACGATGGCAAATTGATTGTGTAGCACTCAGCCAGGTGACGGCTCGACCATCCCCGCGCAGGCTGAAGCACCGCAGCCCTCTCTGCTGGCCCAACTGCCGCAAGCACAAGCACCACTCAAGGAGAAGCAAGATGCAGACCCCCCTCAAGCACAACAGTGGAACGAGCTCCCGAAATTCCACCCGCTGCGGGGGACAGCTCCTGTGACGCCAGTGCCCAGTACAGACGAGCTTGAATTCAATGCACAAGGCATGTGGAGGGCAAGTGCGCTGCGTTGGGGGTGCAAGGTGTGTGTCGCTGGGATGTGTTTTCGAGTAGCGTGCTTGGACTACTGGGAGGTGCTGATCCTGCTACCTCCTGGCTTCCCTTCGCGCAAAACGCTGAGGAGGCCTTCTGTATGTTTTAGCACGCTTGCAACTGCGCTCAGCCTCTGCGATAAACATAGTCGTCATGTCATCATGAGTGTGGATGAGTAGCAGCATTCATTTCCATCAGGAGCTATGCCGCCAGCTCTTCGGCGACGAAGCCTTGGAGTCTGCCTGATAGGGGCATAATTGGCATGGTTAGGATACACTCCGCGCCTGTCCTGCGCAGCTGCGCGTTCAAAGGCTGAGACTGCAAATACTAGTTCCCTGTGTCGCCACGCTGCTTGGCAGCGACATTAAGACTCTCTGCAAGCCTGGGAGGCTTTTTGTATCTTTGTCTGAATTCGAGGGCATCCCAGCAACCGTAGTTTGCTGACCGTGCATCAGAGCGCGAAGCCTTGGCAGCAAGCGGGGCTGAAACATCTCTAAAGCAGAGAGCACTTCAGCACCAGAGCAATTGCCCAGCTTGCTGTGATTAGAATGGCTGAAGTGACAATCCAGCATCCAGGTGGGCTGAAGCAAAAACCTGGGACCTGGGAGGCGCAAAAGACCCATTATCGCCGTATGTGGCATTTTGCACCAGTGCGGTGTTCTGGCGGCTAGCCAAATCTGAGTTCGAAGGCCCTTAAGCAGCGCTGCCGTGCTCTGATATTAGAGACAAGTTGCTTCCAGTATAGTGACATGCAGGAGCTCATGCTCATGCTATGAGGGTAGCCTCTTGAACGTCGCAGACCTTCCGCAGCCGAATTTCGGCCCCGCCTCAATGCAGACACCCTACCGTCATCGTCTTGGTGCGGAGGCGCGGGGGGGCAGGTCGGCCGGAATGTAGAGAAGGATCGGGGTGCTACTGTATGCGGCTGGCCAGCCCGGTTTTTGATGTATGTACCGAAGTATCACACATGTGGCGCCTGGGGCTGGCTTGCTACGACAACTGCTCTTCGTATCTCTTCGTTGCATTCGTTCAACATGCCGTTCCAAAGTATTCGGTCTAAGAGCCACCAGCAGCATCAGCATTGCAGCTGTGGAAAGTGCTTTTAATATTTAGTGGTGGCTGCTGGACGACATGAGAAAGCACATCAGGGAGCGCGCGGCTAAGTCTTAGAACAAGCGACTATCTTCAAGTCTTTGGAGGGTTGCTTTACTAGAGATGACCTGGCACGCTTCGACTGCTCTGAGTCTCGGGGCCAATCTTGCTAGGCTGCAGCTCCCTTGCCCGGCCGCGAGGGAGAGGCCTCTAGCAGCGGCTATGGCGCTGTGAAGCCGCGGTCGACGTCATGGGAGACGCGAGGGTCGCAGACTCAGGTGAACAAGTGCCGGCAAACCGGGGTTAGGCTGGCAGGCATTCTTCACAGAGCAACACTCCAGCGACACTCCAAGGGAACCATGGGACCTTTTCGTTGAGGCAGGCCTATCTGTGGGCCAGAGGCTCAGGTTGGTTGCATAGTGTCAGTGCCAGGAGTGCCACCATGTACTCGGTAGTGCTCGCAGTTGCATCTACTCTTGATTGTAGAAGATGATCCCATTTCCACTCCAGTGCTTGCTGCAACTTCGCTTTGGCAGCGCTAGTCATGAAGACGCTTTTCATGTTGATTATAGCTTGCAGTGAGAACGAAACTTCGCAGAGGGTCAAGCAGAACTGTATACCTGTATAGGAGTGAATGCCAGGCCGTCAGCTTTTCGCGTTGGTGTTTATCCTGGTCCAGGCACCGAAGCATGCGCTTGTAGCCCTGTATGTGCTTCCCCAAATGGAACATTTTCGCGCATAAAGTCTGGCCATTGGTGCTTTGCAGTCACCTGCCCGAGGTGTTGGGCCCTCACTCCCATGACAACGTGATGAACTGCGACCCCGTGAGGCCGTCTGAGTGGAGCTGAGCACACTGACTTGGCTTGCCTTGGATTGCCTTGGAGCTTGAAGGTGTGGCTGGTACTTGTCCATCTTTTGCGAGTACACCAAGGCTAGGCCCGGCTTTTGGCGTGGTTTTTGAGGTTGTTGTCTTGCAGGCCTATGTGCGCTGCTTTCCGTTGCTTGCCATGGCCGTTTCCCTAATGGTGGCGTGGCTTCCTCAGGGCTTTCACACGGAGCCTCAGAGCCTCAATTCGGTTTTTTGCAATTCTACTTCTCAGGACTCGGATGGTCTTGAACCACCGGATCTACTACCAACTGCTGAAGCAAGATTTGCTGATCAGCTTCGAGCCCCTTCTGCCCTCACAGGCGCTGTCACCAGTTCTTTTTGCCTCTTTCAGTAACAGCAGAAAGCAGCACTGCCCGCAGTGCAGGACTCTCTCTTTCGCTTGCTGCTCTGGTGTTTTGCGAATGCCTTCCCGCACTTTATCATCAACATTTGGCTGGTGGGTACCTGTGGTTTGAGGTTGCTTTGGCTTGCGTGATGTGAGAGGCCCACCGGGAAGCATTCCATCTGGTAAAGTTGGGTGATTTGGCAAGCAGTGCGCAGCGGCTTGGCAGATCTAGCCACGGCTAGGGTTGGCAAATCAGCCTGTTCAGAATGCGCTTTTGACATGTTCTGAGCATGCCCGGCTTTTGCAATTCCTGCAGCACTGAGCATGGCGCCCGTGTATTCCGAAAGCACCAGGAAGCTGATGGCTGCCAACGTGCTGCATGAAGCGCACCAGGCCGCTTACAAGGGCACTGCATGCCGAAGAATCCTGTTTTGGTAGCACCAAAACGATTTAGACGTAGCAAGCCGGAAGGTAGCCGTGTTTTACTTTGTGCCAGCGATCGTCTTCCTGCTTTTCCTCTTCAGTTCCTACGACACAGAGGCCCTGCGGCTCTGTAGGGCTGAGGCCATGTAGGGAGACAGGGCAGCATCCGGGCATGCTGTCCAGGCCATGCTGCTGCCCCTTAGCAAGTTCTTTGAGGCGGGCCTGAGCCAAACCGTGTGTGATGTCGGCCTTCAAAAGTGCAGGACGACTTTGAAGCTTCGCGCACCGCATTGAAGAGGGCCAGCCCTTCGTTTTGCTTCGAGGGCCAAAACACGTGGGCTTGCACGGACTTGAGAGGTCCGATTCATGAGGGAGAGTGATGTCGCCGCGCGCGTTCAGAAGGGGTTGCACCTCAAGGCGGGGAGTTGAAGCTTGCAAGCAGTCGTCGACCAGACACTTCTGTTGGTTCTGTCCACAGGGTGGTGATGGCTCAACAATTGTGGATGCGTTTCAAGAGCTGGCTGCCACTGCCCCAGGGCCCTTGCGCAATATGTGAGACCGCAGAACGACATGGCCACGTGGCCAGGATGCTGCAGCGACTGATGCGCCCGCCACAGTTGCCCGGACAAGCCGGCTGCAGCTCCGAGCGACTGGGACTTCAGAGGGGAGTTTTGGAAGACATCGCCCGACCAAAAAGCACTCACCCAAGGCTACCGCAGACAAACAACGCTTGCAGGAAGAAGTGAGGTCAGCCCAGTACGGCTCCTTGCTCCATCATGCCACGGGCTGGGGAGTTGCTTGCTGCAAACAGGTTTTGCCTGATGTTTGGCAGGCAAAGGGTGACATGGACAATGTGGCCAGCGCGGCTACTCCTTGATCCACGGCTTTCCGACAAGGCAGGAAGAAGAAGTTGCACAAGCATGCGAGGCTTCAGCAACGCTCCACCACGGAAGACTTGTAGCACAAAGATCTGGGAGGATACTGTAATTTTCCGCTGCCTGTGGCACGTCTTCCTGGCCGTGATCGGGCTGCTTATGCTTGTGGTGTGGCCGGCGAGGTTGCTGCTCATTCTGTAAGATGTTGGCCGCATACGCCAGGTCTTCTATTGCCTTTCTTGCCAGGTGCTCAAGGCTGGGGCATGAGCTTGTATGCAGAATGCGGAGTGATTTGCAAGTTGCGTACAAGCAGGACGTTGGCGATGTATGGGGGGGCCAGCTGCCGGACATGGCTGGAATTCTAGTGGAGCCCAGCCCTTATGGATTGGATGATGAGGATGCCACCGCTGCAATTCTTTGGCGAAGGTTGGGGCACAGCGCAATTGCTGTGCATTTGTGCCTCACGCTCTTCCGCCAGTCCTTGGTGATCGAGCCATCACGGCTGTAACAGCTGCATAGCAGACTGGAAGACCAGTCAATAGTGAATGAAACGATGTACATTGTCGCTGCATGAAAATTCCAGCAGAAAAGGAGGATTGCGGAGTCTGGCCATCCTTGCTTGCTCTACCAAGACCATCCAAGACGTTCCTTCATGCTTGGAGCTTGCGATGCATTGATGCTGGGAGTTCATTCATGGCAGTTGCCTGGTCGTGGCGATTCCTGTAGTAGTAGCAGTAGCAGTAGCATTAGCATTAGCAGTAGCAGCAGCAGCAGCAGCAGGAGTAGTAGTAGTAGTAGTAGTAGTAGTAGTAGTGGTGGCAGTAGTAGCAGCAGTAAAAAGAATAATCGCAGGAGCGGCAGCAGAAGCAGTAGCAGCAGCCATAAAAAGTCATATCATTGCTACTAAGAAAAGTGATAATCATCATCATAGTCATAAGACTGATAATAGCACTACTGGTGAAAGTTCATAATGATAGTGCTCATGACAATTATACAAGTAACAATATCAATGGAGTCCGTACTGTCAGAGTGGTCACAACCGTAGCGATACTAAGAGGTTATAGTGGCCGTGGCAATTATGGCTGGCGATCATTGTTGCAGCCGTGGTAACACTGCTAGCAATGGTACTAACAAGAACAGTGACCCAAAACAAGAACCATTGTAACTGCCAAACAGGAAGTATGCAAGAAGATCCGTGTTGTCCGATACAACAGGATAGGGTTGTTCTTGGGAAGATACCTGCTTTTACTTGTGTTTGATTTTTATTTATTTTTTTTTCGGGAGCGGCGGGTAGGAAATGTCATTTCAATACATAGTCATATCTCAAGGGCTGCAACATGAATACCTGTTGAAACTGAACATGTATTCTG